>JAJIBD010006950.1:0-91998 GCA_021461705.1 Cryptotis parvus | reverse complement strand
TTTTTCTATGAAAACTATATGATCGAAACTATATGATCTGTTTGATCACTCTATGGGGGTAAAGCACCATTATCTCTCTTTAAAAAGGAGAAACTTCAGGCTTAGAGGAACAATTTACCAGCGGTACAAAGTAGGTCAAGAGTAGTTCCAGCATTATGATTTGGGGTTGACTCCAGGGCCAATGTTCTTTATTATGGTGCTTCCCTATTAAAAAATTTTTTTTAAACCGAATTTAACTTTTTTCCAGAGGGACCTCCCTAAGTAAACCCAAGTAAATTTCCTTGGGGAGCCCCATCCCACATCCACCTAAAGAGATGGTTGGTTTCCAACAGGCAAAGATTACTGAGTAGGGAGAAATGACCTTCTTTTAGGTGGTGGTAGCAGGGAAGGTGATTGATTTGTGGTTTGTTTGGGGGCCACACCCGGCGATGCTCAGGGTTTACTCCCGGCTCTGTGTTCAGTGGTCACTAGTGGAGGTGCTCAGGGGGCCATGTTGGTAGGATGCTGTACCACGGTCAGCGTGTGCAAGGCAAGCGCCCTCCCTACCTGCTGTACCATCTCTTCAGTCCTGGTTTTCCCCTGAAACATCACATCCAAGTGGACGTCAGACTTCCCATTTTGAAGATAAAGAAACTTAGTGTGTAGTGCCTAGGAGATGGCACCACCAGCTGGAACACAAACTGCATTCGTGAGCCCCAATATGGAACCTGCATCGCTTGGTTCCCCCCAACTCTGCGAGCGGATCGAGTGGTCCTCGAGCACCAACCGCGAGTAGACACCAGTACCTCCAGGTAGGAAAAGACAAAGAAGAACAATAAAATGACTGTTATTACCCAAACAGCTTCGCCAGGTCAAGAAGACTGTCCGTGGGTGGAGCAACGGGCTGAGGATAGGGGGCAGGGATCAAGTGAGCGCCTGTCTACAGAGTCTGTAGGGGCTGAGAACTGGGGCAGGGGGTGCGAACGAGGGAGAGAGATGGGGCAGCTGGGCTAAAGGCGGCACAGATTTGCAAGACTGCGGGGGAGAGACACCAGCTGAAAAAGCGTAACAGAAACGGCGGTTCACGCACACTAAAGAGGGTTCGGGGACGGGGACAGTTAATGGGAAGGAGCCGGACTTGAGAGCCCTAGGAGCGGGGACGAAGGGGCGGAGACTTGAAGGCCTAGTAGGTGGTGTGGGGCCGGGACTTGGAGGCAGGGACTAGGGGCGGGGATTAGGAGTCGGAGGCGGGGCATCAAGACAGGGGCTGGGCTCTCAAGGGCCGAGCGACTTGGGGGCGGGGCCTGGAGGCAGAAGGCGGGGCATCGAGATAGGGGCTGGGTTCCGAGGGTCGGAGGCGGGCCTAGGGGTTGGAGGCGGGGCATTAAGACCGGGGCTGAGCTTTCAGAGACGGAGACCTGGGGGGCGGGCCTAGAGGCAGGGAGGCGGGGCATTGAGCTAGGGGCCGGGCCTGGGGCGGGCCAAGGAGCTCCGCTGAGGCCGAGGCGGGGCGCAAAAGCTGCTGCGACCGGGAAGCTGTGGGCTCTGAGGCGGCCAGCGGACGCTGCTGTGACGGGCGAGGACAGTCGGGGCGGGGCGGCGCGGAGGGCGGGGCGTGCGGAGGCCGGGACGGCGCGCCAGGAGGGCTGAGACTTGCCCAGCGCGGTGCTGCAAAGCGCCCCTCGCACAGCTCCCGCAGCTCCGGCGCCCTCGCCCCGCGCCCGCCATGCCCGAGCAGCTCAGCGTCGCCGAGTTCCTGGCCGTCACCGCCGAGGACCTCAGCTCCCCGGCCGGGGGCCGCCGCCTTCGCCGCCAAGATGCCCCGGTGTCGGGGGGCGGCGCTGGCGCGGGAGGAGGTGAGGGCGTCTAGGCGGGAGGAGTCGGGGGGTCGGGTCGGGGCTTTGACCTTCCCGGCTTGACCTGAGCCGCGAGGTCCTTACCGCGCGCGCAGGAACGTGCCGCTCCCCAGATCTGTGGTCACCAAGTGCATCTCGGACTTCTGCGCCGCTCTCCGTCGAGGTCGCGGTGGGGACGGGGGACTCGTGGTCACTGCAGCCGCAGACCGCGCGGGTCGGGACAAACGCCCACCCGCCCCGGTGCTCTTGGCGACCCCTCCGGTCCGTGCGCGTCTGCTCGCAGCCTTGCTGCATCTGTTTGGGTTTTCGCGCTCCGACACTTACAGCTTCGTCCCCCCGTCGTTCCCCTCGGGGCTTTCCCGCCTCGGTCCCCAACTTTCTTCTCCCGGACTGCAGGCAGGCCCCGCCCCAGCCTGCAGCTTCTGAGCTCTGTCCCTTGTTTGTGGAACCAGCGCGTACGGGAAGGTGCCAGGAGCCAGGTTCACCTTGGCCAGGCTGTTGGCAAGTTTGTGCTCGGCGTCTTCCTCTTTGTCTTTCCCAGCAGAGCTCCCAGACTCTTTCTTTCGTTCTTGCAGGCTGCCCCACCCCTTCCCCTGCTCCTGGGAGTTCTGGCCTCTTTTCCAGACCCTCTGCCCTCCCCTCCCTCCAGCCCTCCCCAAAACACTGCTGCGTGTATTTGAGAGCAGACACCCTGAGGCTTTAGACCCAGGGATGTGTTTTGCAGCTTCCTTGCAGAAAATTCCTTGTCTCCCTTGGGGTGGCCTTTTGCAGCTCAGGAGTGGCCCTCCCCTTCATCTTTTGTACTGAGCACCTACTGTGTGGCAGATCAAAGCTCAGTAGTATGCAGTGCACAATTCTTAGGCTTCAGCAACATCCCCTGCACTTGGCGGGGCCCCACCTCCACCTCACGTCTCTGTGCATCCCTTTGCCAGGATGATTGAGGTCTGTGGAAAGCCCATAGACTTTGGTGGAGATTCCCCGAGTTCAGTTTCTGGCTCTAAAATTGGCCAGCTGTGTGGATAGGAAGGCCTGAACTGTTGCAGCCCCTCTTTTGGCCGCTGTAAAAGGGGGATAACCATTTATGGTGTTACATGAGGCAATGTGTAGAAAGCCTGTATCTAAGCTTAATACATGGTAATGAGATTAATTGGAGATCTTTAGGCAGAGACTGGGTCTCTTTCATACTCAACTCTCTAACAGAGTACATTTGCCCACATTTGGCAAAAAGTATTTTTTTGGGGTTACACCAAGAAATGCTCAGGGTTTACTCCTGGCTCTGCACTCAGGAATTACTCTTGGCGGTGCTTGGGGACCATATGGGATGCCGGGATCAAATCCGGTAAGCCGCATTCAAGGCAAACGCCCTACTTACTGTACTATTGCTCTGGCATGTTTTAATTAAAATAAGCAGAAGTCATTTACCTTTGGCATCTTTCTTCAGGCAAAATCAGTAGTTTAGCGCCTAACTTTCTTAAATTGCAGATCACAACCCCATAGAGGGGTGTTTATAAAACTGAAAGTGGGGGGGGTCATGAAAATTTTTGTTTAGGGGCTGGAGCAATAGTACAGCGGGTAGGGTGTTTGCCTTGCACGCAGCCTACCCGGGTTCAATCCCCAGCATCTCATATGGTCCCCGAGCACCGCCAGGGAGTAATTCCTTGGTGAAGAGCCAGGAGTAACCCCCTGAGCATCACCGGTGTGACCCAAAAAAGCAAAAAAAAAAAAAAAAAAAAAAAAAAAAGAAGAAAAGAAAAAAAGAAAAAGAAAATTTTTGTTTGAAATATATGTCTGATTTATTAGCACATATTTGATTTACATAACTTTTATTTTTATATTTTTTTAAATTTCGGGATCACATCCAGCAATGTTCAGGGGTTACTCCTGGCTCTGCACTCAGGAATTACTCCGCCCATCACAGGTGAAAAAGTTTAAGAAGCTCTGGCTTAGGGTTCTCACCAACAGTAAATATGAATGTTTTACGGTGAGCCCCCTTCATTCACAGAGCTTCCTGTGGGTGAGACCTACAAGCATTGTTCAGTGGTCAACATCCTCAAGGTTTTCACAATCCACTCTCCTCTCTGGGTTGTCCATCACATGTGAAATCAGTCAAGAGCAGGAGCAGAAGCTCCTGGACTCTGAACCCTTCTCCAGGGGAGAAATACGCCTTTATGGCTGAGCATCTCTCATCTTGCTGGGCGTGATGTGTGTCAGCTCTGGTGTTTGTGGGGAGGGTGCGGGTGGGGTGGTACCTGGAGGCAGCTTGGGAATGAGTCTGGAGCAGCAGACACTGGGTAGGGGCCCAGCTTTGTCCCATTGCAAGCCCCATGAAACTTGCCCTCTTTTGCCTGTAGAACTTTGGTTTGATGCATGCAATTGTTCAGTTTTACAACAGGAAGCCATATGGCACACAAACGCGATTTTTCTTTTTTTGCGTTTATCTCAGTGCCCCAAAAAGCTAGAATCTGACCTTGATCGGACTTTCCTGTGATTTTTCTGTTTGATTTTGCATCTGTTTATGCTTACATGTAGTTGGATGCTGGCATCCCCCTCTGTTATTTTTTGGTTTTAATGTGAGATGCATAAAATGTGAAGGAGTATTAAGGCTTACTATCATTCTGGCAGCCTGTTTTCTTCCTGTTCTGGGTCTCTGGATTGAGGGGAAAACTTGAAGTGAGAAGATCAATCAATCATTGTGGAGGCTGGTATAGAGAAACCAATTTAGCCATCTTAACCTCTGCTGAGAGTTCATACTATATGTACTTCTCTTGGCTCTATTACGTCACCAAAAATATGTGCTCTTCAAAGACTTGTGTTTTTATATATACGTAATGAAGTTTTAATTGCACAAAAGACTTTATATATTATACATGTTTTCTTCTTCCAGTGGGGGAGGGGGGGGAGAATTCCAAGGCTACCACTAAGCCATCCCCAACCAGAACATGATATTAATTAGAAATTTGAAAGATATCAGAAAAGGTGAAAATCAGCCCAGACCGTGACTCACAATTCCCATACTCTCTTCAGAGGTAATTGCTGTGGAACTATGCAGCCTCCCAAGCTGTGTCCGTAGGGAAAATAATCTACGAAGGGGTGGTGGTTAGGGGAATATTTATCTAAGTTGGTGTCGTATTGCATAGTTCATTTTTAATTTCGTTTTGTTTTGCTCTCTGCTGTGCCGGAGTTCGAAATCAGAGCCTCGCAATTGCAAGGCAAACACTTTACTGCTGAGCTACATGCCAATCCCGCATAATGCATAGATTTACATTTAATTTAATTAACTTTCTAAAGCAGTGCTGGGGTGGGAGGGCCTAAGGCCATTCCCAGGAAGCTCTGGGGGCCATGCAGTGCCAGGGCTGTGATCCAGGGTCTCACATATGCCAGGCACACTTGTACTTTACCGCTTGAGCCCCATCCACAGCCCCTTAATGTCTTACTGGAGTCAAACTTACCTTTTCTTTGTGAATTTGCTTCTTTGCTTCTTGTTTTAGAAAGGATTCATTCCCAGTTCTTTATATTCTCATAAATTTTGCATGCTGCTTCATTTGTGTTAGAAATTGTAATAATTCTTTTTGCTTTACAAAATAATCCTTAAAAAATTGTGCAATCTTCGATTGTTTGCAAGAAGCATAGTCCCTCTCAGTCTTGTTTACCTTGAAGGGAACTGTGTTTTGAGGCGTTAGAAGCGCCTCCTGGGACTGAAGAGTCTTGAGTAAAAGGCCTCAGCAGGACCTCGCTAGAAGCTGGAAGTGATCAAGAACAAAGGCAGCGACCTCACTCATTCTTGCCTTCTCTTGCCTCTTTCTGCATGTTTGATCTGTGTTTTTGCTTCCCCATCGTCACGCAGGCCCCAAAGCCCAGCTTCAGCCCCCCACAGTCACATGACCTTGTTGGTCCAGCATCTAAAGGTAACCGAGCCTGTCTTGTGTCCCACTTCCAAGTTCCTGGCAGGGAGGTGGCTGGACCAGCCCAGCTCCTGGCCTCATTCCAGAAGGCGGGTCTCCACCCCTGTTTTCATCAGCAGAGGTCATAGAGGGAGAAGGCAGGGTAAACGTGACCACAGAAACCTGCTCTGTGGGGGGACTTCTTTTCTCAGAGAGGGGACGGGCTAGAAAGCCCCTCCCCACTGGCCCTGCACACGTCCAAAGCAGTTCCACTTCACTGGGGCACAGTAGCTGATTCAGTAGCTGTGCTCCAGGGAGAGGTTCTGTGCTCTCTCCCTGTTGAGTTTCCCTGATTATCTAGGTGCACATGAGCCCCAGCTGAAGCACTGGGCATCTGGGGAGTTTAAAGAATGCATTGGAGAGCTAAAGGAATACAGTTCCACTTGGGAGGCCATGAATGCTAGCTAGGCATTTGGCGGATGGCTGGGCAGTGGACACAAGGTCAGACCTGCAGACAGCCACGTGCAGGCAATAGATTAGCCTAGGAACTGATCCAGGCCAGGCCTCAGAAGTAGACATATGGCTTAGTAAAAGAGATGTCCTTCCCTCCCCAGAATTTACAGTCCTGAGGAAGACAGAGACAGGTAAACAATTAGGTTAGTAATTATACACTGTGATAAGTGGCGTGACCCTTGTGCCCCTCATCAACGCCTTTTCAGAGATTTGGTCCCGCATCCTTATCTTTCTTTTTTTCTTTTTGGGTCACACCCGGTGATGATCAGGATACTCGTGGCTCTTCACTCAGGAATGACCCCTGGCGGTGCTCGGGAGACCATATGGGATGCCGGGGAGTGAACCCGGTGGGCCACATGCAAGCCCTGCCTGCTGTGCTATCACTCCGGCCCCATGCGTCCTTATCTCTTTGCATCCTTACCTCTCCCTGAACAAGCTCATCCACACCCATGGCTTCACCTCTCTCCCATCTTTCGGTGACTCACATACTTGTACCTCCAGCCCCGACCCTCATGTTTAGCCACTCCTTTGGCTGTTTTACTCTGACGTCTCAATATATCTCAAACCTTGCTCTGACTCTCCCCCAGCTGGCCCTTCCAGTGTTCCCTTATCAGTGATCCCTCCACTGTTCTATCACCCAAGTAGAAAACCTCCAACTTCCAGCCTGGCAAGCTACCCGTGTCGTATTTGATATGCCAAATACCAGTAACAATTATAGACCTCATTCCCGTGACCTGATGGAATGGTTTGAGGCTCTTTTATGTTCCTGTAGCAAGCAGGTGTCCTTGGGCTCTACTAGCATGAGACAGGTCATATGGAGATGTTATTGGCCTGCTCGAGCAAATCGATGAACAATGGGAAGACAAGTGACAAGTGATACACACACACAGACAGACAGATAGACACACACACACACACACACACACACACACATATATATAATCTCAACTTGCATCACTTGTCTTCCCATTGTTCATCGATTTGCTCGAGCGGGTGCCAGTAACATCTCCATTCGGTGGGAATGATGTCCATTATTATTACTGTTTTTGGCATATTGAATACACCATGGGGATTTTTCCAGGCTCTGCTGTGACTCTGGGTTCATTACTGTATTATTTATACAGAAAAATCACTTAATTTTCATTTTGGGGAAAAAATAAACCTATAGAGGGTGAGTGAAAACAGCAATACTGCTCTTCCTTCAATCAAATAAAAGCCTCTTTTGCTTCAAACTCTTAAGACAGTGACTATATATATATATATATATAAATATATATATATATATTTTTTAAATCAGGGATCCTAAGTTCATTTGTAAACTTTGAAAGGAACAATAAATAATGGTGTGAGGGTGCTCCAGGGAAGGTGACAGTTTTACTGTCAGTTTTGGTGACAGTTTTGGTGGTGTCCCAAGACAGTAAAAGGACGTCTAGTACTTGTGACACTTGAAAGGCGGCCAGAGGAGCGAAGTGCTGGGCTGGTAGAAGGCAGCCTGATGAGCGTAGCAGGTAGGCAGAGGCTACCTGGTGGCAAGCTTTGTCAGATAAGCCACATCATCCATTTTTTGTTTTAGAAAGATCATTCTAACTACTTTCTGGAGACTAGATTGAAGGGCTAAGGAGAGGATCCAAGGAGGCCCTTATAGTAGTTCATGGAAGAGATGATGATGGTTTTGTGACTGGGGTTGATGGAAGAGAAAAGTGGGTAAATGCAAGAAGTAGGGCATATGGTACAAGTAGGAGTACCGTGGTTTGATGATGGAAGACAGGTAGGGAATGGTCAGGAATGGGTGGGGCTAGAGAGAATACAGAGGGCAGGACACTTGCCTTGCATGCGGCCAACCTGGGTTCCAGCCCTGATTCCCTGAACCCACCAGGAGAGATCTCTGAGTGCAGAGCCAGGATTAAGTTCTGAGTACCTTTGGGTGTGGTCCCTCTCTCCCCCAAATGGTTCCCAAATTACTAATAGAAAGGTGTCATTTCCCCTTCCAGGGGGGGGGAAACTTGGGAGAATAGGCTTAAGAGAAAGTCAGGAATTCTGCCTGTACACAGGTCTTTGAGGCATCCAAGAGGAGTTGTGGGTGCGTGAGTCGAGTTCAAAGGCAGATACTGGGGATACACATGTGAGGGTTGTCAGCACTGGAGATAGCAGGTTTCATTCTGGCATCTGTGTCAGCGTCACCTGGCATCACTCCCAGAGTCTGATTCAGCGTCTGTCTTAGGCTCCTTCTTGCAGTAGTAGAAACCAATGTGAGCTGATGTACGGAAAAGGAGTTTCTGAAAGGGAATGTTCAGCCTTTGACAGTATTTCTGGGAAGCTGGAGAACTAGGGCGAAAGGCAGCCAGGATCTCAGTCAGGGCCTCTGTCCTGCACCAGTTGGATGAGGGGTACTGTTGCCACAAGCTAAACGTCACAGTCTGGACTTCTGCGGTCCGGTGAGCTGGGCCATCATCATGGCTATTGTGCCAGCAGACCTTCTGTTTTCTCTGCTCCCGATTCGGTCTGTTGGCCTAACCTTGCTCATTTCCTGGACTCTAGTAGCAAGTAAGGATGAAAAAAAAGAAGAAGAGGAAGAGGAAGAAGAATTTGATCTTGTCAGCTTTTACTGGAGGGAGGCAATCTCTCTCAAGACTGGCACAGCAAATGATTTCTCTGATATATGGGAGGTCAGATGCCAGATTGGCGAAAGTGGTGATTGTCCTTGGTGGCAGGTTTGTCAGAGGGATCGCTGAGAATCTGCATTTAACTTAATTTACTTGGGGGTTGTTAGTCCACCAGCTGTACCCAGGGGGCTGTGCTGGCTCTGTTCTCAGGAGTGAATCCGCGATGGTGCTCAGAGAACCATATGCAGTGATCAAACCAAGGCCAGCTGAGGTCAGGGCAGGTGCCTGACCGCCTGTGTTCTTGCTGGCCTGAGAACCTGCTTTTTAATTGGCACCCTAAAAGGTACTTGTGTAGACGGTCTGCAAATCACCTGTGCTGATATTGAATTCACTGCCCTTAAAGGTTGTGGGAATGGAGAAACATGCCAAGGAGAGGAACGAACGGGGCTCAGGATAGAGATGGCGTGGGAAGAGGAGTTCATAGAGGAGTGAGGAGAGAAGGAAGTCAAGGCCCTGGTACCCGGAAATGAGAGTAATGTTTGAGGGTGCACTGCTTAGCTCTGTCAGGGAACACCAAGATGTCCAGGGGTAGAATAAGAAAGTGAGACAGTGACCCTCTGGTCTTGGCAGCACGGAGTCCCTTTAGAAGAGACTTAGTGCTATTTTTCCTTCCAGAGCTGCCTGAGGATTGGAGGAAGGAGCGAATAAGGAGTTCTGAGAAAAACCAGTGATTTGGGATGATGTTGTTAGGGACCTGGTCCAAGAGTATTTTCAAGGGCCGGAGTGGAAAGGGTGTTTGCCTTGTGCCCGGCTTCGATCCCCAACATCTCATATGATCCTGTGAGCACCACTAGGAGTGACTCCTGAGTGATGGACAACAGGAGTGATTTCTGAGTAATCCCCAACACCCCATTGATCCCCTGAACACCACCAGGAATGACAACACCAGAGGTGAGTCAGGATCCCCAACAAGGAGTGATTCTTGAGTGATCCCCAACATCCCATATTATCCTACCAGGAGTGGCACCACCAGGAGTGAATCAGGAGTAATACCTGAACATCACTGGGTGTAGCCCAAAAAACAGAAAAAAAGAATGTTTTTTTTCCAGCTCTTCTCTGAGCTCACCTTTTCTGTACCAGACCATGTCTGTGAGAGGGCAGGAGCCTCTCTGGGGTGGTCAGCTTCAAACTTGTCTTGAAAAATCTCCTCCCAAATTTCAGTCAGAGCTCACCTTCTTAACTGGTGTTAACTCTTTCTGGGCACTGAGGTGACAGGTTTTTTTTTTTTTTTTTTGGGTCACACCCGCGATGCTCAGGGTTTACTCCTGGCTCTTCGCTCAGGAATTACTCCTAGCTGTGCTCAGGGGACCATATGGGATGCTGGAGATCAAATCCAGGTCGGCTGCGTGCAAGGCAAATGCCCTACCCACTGGACTATTGCTCCAGCCCCAAGGTAACAGTTTTTTTAAGTTACATTATTTTTCTTGCTTTTTGGGTCACACTCTTCAGTGTCAGGGATTACTCCTGGCTGTACACTCAGGAATTACTCCTGGCAGTACTTGGGGGGACCTGGGATGCCGGGAATCGAACCTGTGTTGGCCACTGTATTGTTGCTCGATGCCAGAAACTGGAATTTTAGGTCGAAGCAGATGGGCATTTTCCTGACGACAGTGGGATGGTATAAACATCTGGTCGATGTGACTGTTTAACAGGCCCTGCGAAGGGTCTGTCTAGTACTTGGTCCCAGAGAATGAACGGCAGACTCTGAGGCTGTGCCCTGGGGTCCTTCATCCTTTGTCCTAGGACCAAGCCAGAGGAAACCCCCGCAGCATGAGGCAGCCATTTTCAACATCTGGACTCCACAGCTCGTTCTCCGGGACCAAGCACTAGACAGACCCCTGGCAGGGCCTGTTCAACAGTCACATCAATTGTGACTGGGTCTCTTTGGGGTCACTGAAGATGCTGTGGCGGCATGGGAGTCCAGATAGGAGCAGCTTCCAGTCAGCCTTTCACTGAGCCGGGTTTGACTTCTGGTGAGCTTTTTAAGAATTTGAGATGCTGGGGGGCCAGAGCGGTAGCACAGTGGGTAGGTCATTTGTCTTGCACGTGGCCGACCCGGTACAATCCCGGCATCCCTTATGGTCCCCTAGCACTACCAGGAGTAATTCCTGAGCAAAGAGCCAGGAAGTAACCCCTGAGCATTGCAGGGTGTGACCCATAAAGCAAAAAATAAAAAAATATTGAGATGCTGCAGGATCCACCTGAGTCACTGAATCAAAATCTCCCAGGGCTGATGCCTGGGCTGGAAAGCCATTCTTCGGGTGTGTACTGTGTGTGTGTGTGTGTGTGTGTGTGTGTGTGTGTGTGTGTGTGTGTGTGTGCGCAGGCGTGCCGCACACCACACCTGGCATGCTCAGGGCTTACTCCTGGCTCTGCTCTCCCAAGCACTCCTAGTGGGAATAGGGACCTTTGCTTTGAAAAATATCTCAGTAAATGTAGTTCTCATGGGAATGAGGTCTATAATTGTTACTGGTTTTTGGCATATCAAATACAACACGGGTAGCTTGCCAGGCTCTGCCGTGCAGGTGGGATACTCTTAGTAGTAGGCTCTCAGTTTGTGCATTTACTGATGAACCGTGCAGCCGCAAAGTGACCATGTGCAGCGGGGAGAGATTGGCTTTTCTCTTGGGTGGAACTCTGATGAGCTGTGGAGTCCAGATGTTTAAAATGACTGCCCTCATACTGCTGGGGTTCCTCTGGCTTCTTAGGAGGCTCTATTGGGATGGCGACCAGGGCTAGAACCTGCCTTCCCTCCTGGGCGCCTCATGATCAGCCGAGCACAGGGAGAGCCAGTAGCAGCTCTGCCCCGCGTATCTTGTCTCTGGTTCAAGAATACCTGGGCTTGGGGGCGGAGTGATAGCACAGCAGGTAGGGTGTTTGCTTTGCACACGACTGACTGGGATTCGACTCCCGGCATCCTATATGGTCCCCTGAGTACCACCAGGAGTAATTCCTGGGCGAAGAGCAAAGGAGTATAACCCCTGAGCATTGCCGGGTGTGACCCCAAAAAGAAAAAAAAAATACCTGGCTTGACAAATGGTTAGAGGCGCTTTGTGTTCCTGGAGCGAGCAGATGCCCTTGGGCTATACTAGCACACAGCAGGACATATGGAGATGTTACTGGTGCTGGCTTGAGCAAATCGATGAACAACGGGAATAAAATGATACAAGTGATACAAGTGAAATGTAGTTCTCAGCAATCAGGGTGAAAAGCATTGGTGGTAAGTGACTGCATGTCCACTTCATGTTAGCAGTGAGTTATACTCTCTTTATGGGAATACTTGCTATGTACAGAGGTGGGAAGTTTCTGAGGGGGGGGGATGGCAAGACAAGGTCCCCATCTGAGAAGAAGGAGGACTTGTTTCCATGGAAAGGAAAGATGACTGACAGCCCACAGCATATGGGCATGTGACTGAGGTCTGTGCAGGGTCTAGGCCCCTAAACTCAGACCCAGATTGAGTTCCCAATGATCGTGTGATCTTGGACACATCACCACTCTGGATTTTTTGGGTCACACCCAGCAATGCTCAGGGTTACTCCTGGCTCTGCATTCAGGAATTCCTCCTGGTGGTGCTCAGGGGGATGCCGGGATCGAACCTGGGTCAGCCGTGTGCAAGACAAACACCCTATCCATTGTACTATCACTCTGGCCTCCACATGACCACTCTGAATTGCAGTTTCCCCGTCTGTAAACTAGGGTCATGACTTCCCTTCAGGGGTTGTGTAAGGTGATTTCATTTAAATTATTAGGTGCAAGGGGCTAGAGTGATAGTATAGCAGATAGGGCATTTGCCTTGCATGAGACTGACCTGGGTTCTATCCCTGGCATTCCATATGGTCTCCCTGAGCACCGCCAGGAGTAATTCCTGAGTGCAGAGCCAGGAGTAACCCCTGAGCATTGCCAGGTGTGACCCCAAAAGCAAAATTGAATAATAAAATAAATTATGAGGTGCATAGGTGAGCACACAACAATAATTTTTCATTCCCTCTACTGAAAACATAAGTACCCTTGCATGTGGGCTAGTTCAAGAGATCAAGAGCCACACCAAGAAGGGGGAGAGAATTGGAGCAGGGTAAGATCATGAGGTGAGTGCTAAGATTCTGTAGTCTGGACACCAAAGTGAAAAGACAAATCGCATGTGCCTTGCAGGTGTCCGGGAATGAATAGCTGAGCCCACTTCTGGACAAAAGAAACTTTTCTCCCTCAGTACTGCCTTGTTCCTGTCACCATTTTCCTAAAAGATAACAGTGCTCACCCATAGTCACTTCTCATTTCCTCTCAATTCCTCTGTCCATGGAATTGCCTGTTTTGGGCATTCCATATCAGTGGAACCCCAGCACGTGACTGTTTTTAGCATCTTTCAGTCAACAACATGTTTTCAGCGTTCTTCTCTGTTGTCTGTTGTGTTGGGAGCTGAGATCTCACACAGTCCCAGGCACATTGCCAGCATTTCCCATGTGCTTACTTCTGTCACTCCCTAAGGAAACAAAACTTGGAGAGGTGGCATACCGTGTCAGCAGGGCTGTCAGGTAACATACAGGAGTCCCATGCACCTGGGGATCTCCGGGAGTACTAAAATACCACTCAGTGATGGCCTGGAATTCAGACCTAACCACTGTTAGGCATATAGCTTGTTTTGCTAGCTCTGGCCACTCTACTATAACCGTGAGTGGCAGGGCCAGGATTTAGACTTGGACAGGATTTGGGCAGTCCAAGGACATGGGAGCATTTCACCTCTCACTCCACTGATAATGCCTGGACAGGCCCTTTTCCATCGCAGGGGCCTTGATTTAAAGGTCTGATGTGACGCCTTGCCCTTGTTATCTTTCTGCACTCCAGAAAAATCACTCCAGGTGATTTTCCGAGGCTCCATGTACACATGGTTCCACTGGGCAGGGAGCTGCTATGCTCTTCTCCCTATCTGCCAGGCACTGGATGAGGTGCTTAACTGCCTGTACACATTCCATCCTATTAGACAGAAGCCATTTTTATTCCATTTGGGGAAACAGGCTCAGAGAAACTAAGTCCCTTGCCTCAATCCATATTGCTCAGGGGTTTTTTTTTTTGTTTGTTTGTTTGTTTTGGAGCCATACCCAGCTATGCTTAGGGCTTATTCCTGGTTTTGTGCTGAGGGATCACTACTGACAGGGGTCCAGGGACCATATGCAGTGCTGGGAATTGAACCCAGGTCCGCCACATGCAAGGCAAGCACTCTACTTGCTGTATTATTTCCCTGTCCCCCATAACTAATAGTTTTTGTTTGTTTGTTTTGGGGCCATACCCAGTGGGGCTCAGGGCTTACTCCTAATTCTGTACTCAGGGATCATTTCTGACAGGGCTTGGGAGACCAAATGGTGTCTGGGGAATCATATGGAGGTCCACCAAATGCAAGGCATGCTACCATTGTGCTATCACTCCAGCCCCAATGGCTAATAGTTTTGAAACCACAGTTTGATCAAGGAACAATGTGATGTTAAAACCAGCATTGTTGATGTGTAAGAAAGGGAAGCGAGAAGGGGAGAGAGAGAGAAAGGAGATAAAGGACCTGCCATGGAGGCAGGCTGGGGGAAAGGGAGGGGAGGTGGGGACATTGGTGGTCGGAAATGGGCACAGGTGGAGGGATGGGTGCTGGAACACTGTAGAACCAAAGCTCAAACATGAACATCTTGTAATTGTATATCTCACGGTGGTATAATAAAATATATATTTTTTAAAACCCTAGTATTGTTGGGTTGGAGAGATAGTAAAGGGTTCAGGTACTTGCCTTGCACACAGCGTGACTCCACTTTGATACCTCAGCATCACGTGGTTCTCTGAACAGTGCTGAGAGTGAGCCCTGAGTACAGAACTGGGAGTAACCCTGAGCACTGCAAGATGTGACCAAAAACAATAATGAGTTCTTAGCCTTTGCTGCCACAGAAACAAAATAGGGCCTTATTCATATCTTATTTGTTCATTTAGCATTCACTTATCTCACAAAGGTCTATTTCCACCATGTGCCAGGCCTTCTGTTCAGTTCCAGAGATACAAAGGCAGATGAGCCAGTTCTTACCCATTTTGAGTTTGCAGCCTCCTAGAGTGTAGTAAATAAGGGCCATGATAAACGGTCTGATCAAGGCCTGTAGTGGCACATGGTAGCATTAAAGCCAAGAGTGGAGGAATGTGTGTGTTGAGTGTGTGTGCATATGTGTGATTAAGTGTTTATGTGTGACTGTGTGATTAATGTGTGAGTGTGTCTGTGTGACTATGTAAGTATGTGTATAAGTGTATGTAGGTGTGATTATATATAGGTTAGTATGTGTATGTTAGTATGTGTATGAGTGTGTATGTGTGATTATGTGTGTGTATATATGCGTGTGTGTGTGTGTGTGTGTGTGTGTGTGTGTGTGTGAGTGTGAGATATGCAATGTCAGTTCTGGTGTGGTAGGGAGCCAAGGCCTGTGTGGAAACAGCCCAGTGGACACAGAAATTGCAAAAGAACAGATAGGATTGTTTCAGGGATTAATGTTGATCTCAAGCTCACTCGGGGGTGGGGGAGGGCAGAGAGGGATTCTTGGGGGCCTGGGAGCCAGAGAGTGAGCCAGAGAGACTTGTGACCCTGGGGCTCTGGCTGGGAGGGCAGGCCTGACTCTCCCCAGGGCTGGGGGAATTGGGCCAGGACCAGGGTTCAGACGGGAATCTTCTGCAGAGTTCTTGCTCTCTTAGCTCATCACTGCTCAACAGTCTCTTGAGGAAAATCCCAGCCAGGAAACTTGGGCTTTGCAGAAGCCTCAGCATTCACTGAGGGTGGGGCTCCTTTCCTGCAGCCCCTCTTCCTCCCTGCTTCCTACCACCCTGGAAGGGCAGCTGCTGAGGCTGAGCTGGCGAGGCTGGACAGGTTCCCGGGACAGAGAGACGCCAGTAGGGGCCCCAGCGAGGGGTGCACAGCCTATCCCAGGCTCCAGCAGCGCAGGAAGGAAAACAGCAAGAGGCAGAAGGCTCCTGAAATAATAAAGTGAGCTGGCCAGAGCCTTCCCTGTCATTCCCAGCGCCTTCATTCCCTGGGAGGATCAGGGCCAATGGCGGTGGGGGTCGAAGGAGGTGGACAGGGTCATTTCAGGGGCTAAGCTGTGTGCTTCTGGCTCCCAGACCTGGTAGGGGCTTCAGGCTGGCAAGCAGGGTTGGGGAATCCTTCATCAGGGTGGGTGCAGAGGGGGCTTAGGAAGAGCCCTGTTCTCTGGCGTCTCCTCTCATAGCCTCAGCCTGGACTTGGGGTGGGGGATGGCACTTACCTGGATGAAAACCGTTTGGGTACTTTTGTTCCTGCTGGTGGCTGGTCGGGGCCTAGGTTGGAGTAGCCTTGAAATGATCCTTAACCTTAACTCAGGTCCCAGAACTTGACCTAGAAAGGGACTTTGGAAATTCTGTCTAGCAGCTCTCAGTTGTACAAATGGGTGGAGGCTGGAGAAGGAGCTCAGTGTAAGGCACTTGCCTTGCATATGTGAGGACCTGGGTTTGGCCCTGGCACTGTCACCCTCCCACCCCCTCACCCCACCCCCTTTCCACCCATGCATAAATTCTTTTAGGCAGGAAGATAGCTTAAAGGGCTGGAGTACATCTGTGCATGTGAGAGCCCCGGACTCCATCCCTGGCACTGCATGGTCCTTGGACACAGCAGGAAGTGTTCCCTGAACAATGCTGTGTGGGCCTCCCCAGAATTATTATACTGGTGTGGAAAGTGAGGCCCAGAAGATGAAGGAACTTGCTCAGAGGGAAACAGAGGGGCTGGTAGCAAAAAGCAGGCCTGAAATTCAGTGCTTCCCTCCTGGCCTGTAGGGGTGTTTCCCCAGAAACCCCTTCCCTTGCAGTGTTTCTGCTTCCCCTTTCCAGCTGCACAGCATCCAACAGCAGGAGGAATGTCATCTAAAGTAACGGGTACTACAGGAGGTGAGTGGGGCCTGGTGGGCTACACCTCCCGGTTTGCTGTGTGTGATAGAGAGAGCGCTGGAGGCAAATCACGAACCCTGGCCTCAGTTTCCTCATCTCTAGACTGGGAAACATAGTGCTTCACGGGGTTGTTGGGGGGAATAAAGGTTACAGAAATGAGTGACTGCCTCTCAGTGAGCAGTGGGTGGTAACAGGATTCACGACAGGAAGTTGATTCATCCCGGGAACTTGAGGCCCAAATCCTCTGTGTTTGGCCGTCTGCTCTGCACCCTGGTACCCTGTCACGTGCACCCTTTCTCCCACATGAGTAATGATCTGCAGCCAGATTGATCAATGCCACAATTGATCTTTCTACCATATGGATTTATCAAGTCATCCTTCTCTTCTGTTTTGGTGCCACACCCCTGATGGTATTGGGGAGCACTGCCAGTTCAGTGCTCCTAGTGGGGACCATGTGGAACCCAGGTCACCTGAAAAATATGTCCTCCTGCCCTTTGAATTATCTCTAGCCAAAGTCACCCATCTTTTATTCAGAATTCTTCAGGAGCACCCCATTACTCATGGCTAAAACCTAGAAGTTATGGTTAAAAGCATAGGCTTGGAGCCCATGGGTTTGAATTCTAGATTCGACCACTCACCAGTTGTGTGAGAAGAGTTGGAGCAGCTGAGTATCTTCCCTGGACCTCAGTTTCCCCATCTGTAAAACCTCTGAGGGTGTTGAGAGGATTCTGGGATATGATGCAGAATGTGTCAAGGGCTTAGAAGAGAGCCCAGTGCGTAGCAGGGACAAGGAGCATGTGATCAGCTCTCATTAATAGTGGGGCTTCCTAGCTTCATTTCAGCCTCCGTAGCCCAAGGCCTCAGACTTCCGCACTGGCCCCAGAAGAGCCAGTGAACTCCGGGCTGTTCCTCACATGTACTGAGGCTCTGAGCCAGACTACGCAGGGTCGCCTCTCCCTACAGTCACCTTCCCCTGTCCTGCTTTGCTGCACCCGGTCACCTCCTTTTCCAGGTGCTGATGAAATGTCACTTCATCGAGGGCCCAGAGTGATGTACAGCATAGCGGGTAGAAGGCTGCGTTGCCTTGTACGCAGCCAACCCGGGTTTGATCCCCAACATCCCATATGGTCCCCTGAATGCTACCAGGAGTGTTTCCTGAGTGTGGAGCCAGCAGTAGTGTGGGCACATCCCTCCCCCCACCAGTAGTCACTTCGTCTCAAGGTGGAATGAATGCTAGTTGTCTGGGCCTCTTCCAGCTTCTGCTCTGTGCCCAGCTTGCCAAGACCTCCTCTGCACTCTGCCAATGAGTCCTGGTCATTCTGAAAGAATCCCCAAGGACAGGGCCCAACAGTGCCCCCTACCCCAAATATATACACACGAGGCCAAGGGGGTGACCTGGCTCTGGAGGTGTGAACTTGCTCCCGTGTGCAGGATCTCCTTCATGCCTACCATGTGCCAGGCACGTCACCCAGCCGTCCTCCCTCTGCCTGTGAGAGTAGAGAGGGCAGATGAGTGGACAGTGAATATAGGAGTGGGGCTGAGCTGGGATTTCCCTGGAGTAGATGCTTCAAAGACTTCTCCATCCTGCCCCCCCCCACACACACCCCGCCTTGTGGCCACCCAGAAGCGCCTGTGGTCTGTAGTGAGAAAAATCGGAGTGAGCCCAGGTTATGCTTAGATGTTCCCAGTCTCCTCCTCTTCTTCCTCCTCCTCCTCTTCCTCCTCTTCTTCCTCCTCCTCCTCCCTCTTCTTTTTCTCTTCTCTCTCTCCCCCTCCCTAGCCCCCCACCGGGAACCATACAGGATCTCAGGGATTGAACTTTGGTGGGGCTTCAAAAGGCAAGTGCCCTGCCTGCTGTACACGCCTGCCTGCTTTACACTCCTGCCTGCTGTACACTCCTGCCTGCTGTATACCTCCTGCCTTCTGTACACGCCTGCCTGCTGTACACTCCTGCCTGCTGTACCTCCTGCCTGCTGTACACTCCTGCCTGCTGTATACCTCCTGCCTGCTGTATACCTCCTGCCTGCTGTACACTCCTGCCCGCTGTACACTCTTGCCTGCTGTACACTCCTGCCTGCTGTACACTCCTGCCTGCTGTACACTCCTGCCTGCTGTACACTCCTGCCTGCTGTACACTCCTGCCTGCTGTACACTCCTGTCTGCTGTACACTCCTGCCTGCTGTACACTCCTGCCCGCTGTACACTCCTGCCTGCTGTATACCTCCTGCCTGCTGTACACTCCTGCCTGCTGTATACTCCTACCTGCTGTACACTCCTGCCTGCTGTATACCTCCTGCCCGCTGTACACTCCTGCCCGCTGTACACTCCTGCCTGCTGTACACTCCTGCCCGCTGTACACTCCTGCCTGCTGTACACTCCTGCCTGCTGTACACTCCTGCCCGATGTACACTCCTGCCCGATGTACACTCCTGCCCGCTGTACACTCCTGCCTGCTGTACACTCCTGCCCGATGTACACTCCTGCCCGTACACTCCTGCCCGCTGTACATTCCTGCCCACTGTACACTCCTGCCCGCTGTACACTCCTGCCTGCTGTACACTCCTGCCCGCTGTACACTCCCTGCTTGCTGTATACCTCCTGCCCGCTGTACCCTCCGCCCGCTGTACACTCCTGCCCGCTGTACACTTCTGCTTGCTGTACACTCCTGCTTGCTGTATACCTCCTGCCTGCTATACACTCCTGCCTGCTGTATACCTCCTGCCCGCTGTACACTCCTGCCCGCTGTACACTCCTGCCCGCTGTACACTCCTGCCTGCTGTACACTCCTGCCCGCTGTACACTCCTGCCCGCTGTACACTCCTGCCCGCTGTACACTCCTGCCTGCTGTACACTCCTGCCCGCTGTACACTCCTGCCCACTGTACACTCCTGCCCGCTGTACACTCCTGCCTGCTGTACACTCCCTGCCTGCTGTACACTCCTGCTTGCTGTATACCTCCTGCCCGCTGTACCCTCCTGCCCGCTGTACACTCCTGCCCGCTGTACACTTCTGCTTGCTGTACACTCCTGCTTGCTGTATACCTCCTGCCTGCTATACACTCCTGCCTGCTGTACACTCCTGCCTGCTGTACACTCCTGCCCGCTGTACACTCCTGCCCGCTGTATACTTCCTGCCTGCTGTACACTCCTGCCCACTGTACACTCCTGCCCGCTGTATACTCCTGCCCGCTGTACACTCCTGCCCACTGTACACTCCTGCCTGCTGTACACTCCTGCCTGCTGTACACTCCTGCCTGCTGTACACTCCTGCCTGCTCTACACTCCTGCCCGCTGTACACTCCTGCCCGCTGTACACTCCTGCCTGCTGTACACTCCTGCCTGCTGTACACTCCTGCCCGCTGTACACTCCTGCCTGCTGTACACTCCTGCCTGCTGTACACTCCTGCCTGCTCTACACTCCTGCCCGCTGTACACTCCTGCCCGCTGTACACTCCTGCCTGCTGTACACCTCCTGCCCACTGTACACTCCTGCCCGCTGTACACTCCTGCCTGCTGTACACTCCTGCCTGCTGTACACTCCTGCCCGCTGTACACTCCTGCCTGCTGTATACCTCCTGCCCGCTCTACACTCCTGCCTGCTGTACACTCCTGCCTGCTGTACACTCCTGCCTGCTCTACACTCCTGCCCGCTGTACACTCCTGCGTGCTGTATACCTCCCTGCCCGCTGTACACTCCTGCCCGCTGTACACTCCTGCCTGCTGTAAACCTCCTGCCTGCTGTATACCTCCTGCCTGCTGTACACTCCTGCCTGCTGTATACCCCCTGTATTTTATTCTTTTGATGTTGTTTGTTTTAAAGATTGGGAGTCACACATGCTGGGGGCCACACTGCAAGTTCCAGTGCTCACACTTGGCCATGGTGCCTACTGGAGTTTGCACCCTTTATCTATGGCGCTTCTTTATCTGACTCGTACACACCTGGCTGCAGTGTGGCCAGAAACCCCTGTGATTTCTGAGCCAGCTCACCTGCCAGGACGGTGCATGGCCCGGCTGTGGTCTCAGGCATCTCATTCATAGCCTTTCACTTGCAATTCAGTTGGTTTAGTCCCTGAGCCAGTTCCCAGCCCCTAATGTTCCTGTTTATGTTTGTTTGTCTTTTTTAAATATGATCTGATTCTCCCTACAGGCTTGATTCTCAGCCTTAAGCCACAGTGACTCGCTTTCATTTTGATGAGGAACCGTGGGCTCAGAGGTGGGGAACAGGCTCTGAGCTTGTAAGGAATTGCGTCCATATCTCCTCACTTTATTTATTCATTTATTATTTATTTGCTTTTTGGGTCACACCCGGCGAAGCTCAGGGGCTTCTCCTGGCTCTGCACTCAGGAATTACTCCTGGCGGTGCTCGGGGGACCATATGGGATGCCGGGGATCGAACCCTGGCCGGCAGAGGTCGGCTGCGTGCAAGGCAAATGCCCTACCCACTGGGCTATCGCCCGGCCCTCACATCTCCTCACTTTAGTTCTCTCCTGCCCCTGTGCTCCCTCCTGTCCCTCTCCCCCCACCCTCTGGTTTTTTGGCTCATATCTGTGGTGCTCAAAGGGCCATGTGGCGGCAGGATGGAGCCCTGGGCTCCCTCAAGCAAAGCTGCGCTCCAGCCCCTTGCGCTGCCTCTCCATCACGGTTCTGTACGCTTTTCACTCTGACCTTTTGCCATTTTTGTAATGTTGCTGGGTGACTGCCTTCAGCCAGAAAATCAGCCTAACCCCTCTCTGCTTCCCCTACAGGGACCCCAGGCCCTCAGGCTGACCTCTCCCAAACCCTGCCCTCTCCCACACCCTCCCTTTCGTTGGAAGCTGTGCCTGGACAGCTGTGCCAAAATGGATCAGTCAATAGACAAGGAGTCAAGGGCTAATTTCAGGGGACTTAGTGGAGTGGGTCCCTGCTTTTCACAATATAACAGTCCCTTGTCTTCTTCAGTTGACGTTGTATTGTAGAGTTTTTTAAACATACACCAAAGTAGACTCGCCCCGCTTCAGCAATGATCTCAATATATTGCCAGCCTTATGTTTTTCATCATCTAGCTCTTACTTTTCTCTTGTTGAGGAGGTTTCAAAATATTCAGGAAACAGAATGGTGAGCCCCCATTTACCCAGTTCTGCCCTGTCCCACCCCTCTCTTCTGCCCTGTTCTCTTTTTGTAGTGGGGGAGGGGCTCCCAAGTTGTACTTAGGGATCTCAGGCTACTCCCTGTGATACTTAGCCTTTGGGCGAGGTGGTTCAATACTGGGGCTCAGCACTGCTGGGCTACTTGGGTCCCTTGGTGCTGGGGTCTCCGGGGTGCTTAGGAAAGCTATGAGGTGCCCTGTTGAGCCCCTGGAGCCCTGAGCTGTCATCCTGGCCCCTGACTCATTTGCAGCAAATTCCAAATGTGCATCATTTCATCCTTAAATATTTTAGTCTGAATCTGTTAGTAGTTGAGGACTTCTTTTTGGTCTGCATAACACCAGTGTCATTATTGTTCCCAAAACATTAACAATAATCTCTCAATTGTCAGTTTTCCCGCTTGCAGATTTTCCAGTTGTCTCATCCATGTGCTGACTTCCTTTACAATTTGGTTTTCAACAGTGATTTTTCAAGTGAAGTCCATGCACCATTTGCCAGTGTCTTTTGAGACTCTTACAGTTCCTCCCCTGTCTGTTTTCATTTAGACTCAATGTGTTAAGGATAGCACAGCTGTTCGGAACTTTCTCACGCTGCCCCCCAACTCCCCAGAGGAGGTGAACAAGTTCTCTTTCTGTGAAGCTCCAGGGGTTGTTTTGCATTATTTCATTAGATACTTTAAATATAACCTGGTTTGCTAATTAAAACATTATATTTTAATTTTCACGTTTAGCATGCAATACATGTAATTTAATCGTCTTTGTAGACATAAAGATCAAAGGAGCTGATTTTTGTTTCAGGGCCTATTCCTGGTTGGTTTTCTTGGTGCTCAGGGGACCATGAGGTATCTGGGATTGAATCTGGGGCACCCAGATCCTAGGATAAAGGATGCACTCCAGTTCTTTGAGCTATCTCTCCAGTCCTCAACCATTCTATCAGTTTGTTGTTGTTTGGGTCACACCTGGCAATGCTCAGGACTTACTCCTGGCTCTGAGCTCAAGGATCACTCCTGACCATATGGAGTGCTAGGGATTGAACGATGTTGGTGCCATGCAAGGTAAGCACTCTACCTGCTGTACTATCACTCTGGCCCACTTTCAGTTGTGTGTGTGTGTGTGGTGAGTGAGTGAGTGAGAGAGAGAGAGAGAGAGAGAGAGAGAGAGAGAGAGAGAGAGAGAGAGACCTGGTGGTGCTCAGGCAGACTCCTGCCTCTTCGCTCAGGGATCGCTTCTGATAAGCCCAGGGAAACTGTATGGGGTGCTGGGTATTGAACTCAGGTCAGTCACATGTAAAGCAAGTGCCCTGCCTACTGTTCTATTTTTTTTTTTTTTTGCTTTTTGGGTCACACCCGACAATGCTCAGGGATTATTCCTGGCTCTGCACTCAGGAATTACTCCTGGCGGTGCTTGGGGACCATATGGGATACCGGAGATCGAACTCAGGCCATCACAGGCCAGCCGTGTGCAAGGCAAATACCCTACCCACTGGGCTATCACCCGGCCCCTACTGTTCTATTGCTACAGCCCCTCAACCACTTTGTCAAAGTTTCATTGACCTTCTCACAGCAGCTTTACTGTCAATGTTGGTTTATTGGAGATTATAGAAAAGGACCGGAAGCAACCCCGAATGTAGGAATGCTTGCTTGCAGGAGTCCTGCCTTCAGTCTCTTTTTTTTCCTGAGCACTTCTTCAAGCCCTGCCTCAGCAGTAGCCCCCTGAACACTGCTGGGTGTGGCCCCTAAATTACACAAAAGCCTTTTGTTTGGTTTATGTTTGGGGCCATAACCAGTGGTGCTGGGCTTTTCCTGGAATGATGCTTTGCGGGTTTTCCCTACTCTTCTGGTGGGGACATGTGCTATGCCTGAGATTGAACTTGGGGCTCCCAGGTGCAAAGCCTGTGCTCCAGTCCTTTTGATCCATCTCCCTGGCCCTCGAGAATACTTGAGGCTAGAGTGATGGTACAGAGGGTACCATCACATGGCTTGCTTCACCCAGGGACAATCTGAGAGTTTATTTCCCCATATTGTCCCCTGAGCCCACCAGGGGTGATGCATGAACACAGCCAGGAGTCAGCCCTGAACACTGTTGGATGTAGCTCAAACACTAGAAAATCAGTGCTTTAAAGCTTCCTGAGGGGCTGGAGCAATAGCACAGTGGGTAGAGCATTTGCCTTGCAAACGGCTGACCCAGGTTTGATCCCCGGAATCCCATATGGTCCCCTGAGCAGCGCCAGGAGTAATTCCTGAGTGTAGAGCCAGGAATAAGCCCTGAGCATTGCTGTGCTGGGTGTGACCCCCAAAAAAATAAAGCCAAATAAATAAATAAAGCTTCCTGAGTCTTGTCCTATTGTTCTATAAGCAGCATACATTTGGAGTGTGATCATACTAATTTTTTTGTTGTTTGTTTTTAGACCACATCTGGCAATACTCAGGGCTTACTCTTGGCTCTGAGCTCAGAGATCACTCCTAGCAGTGCTCAGAGAAACCATATGGGATGCTAGGGATGGAACCCAGGTCAGCCACATGCAAAGCAGTGGTCCTTCCTACTGTACTCTGGCCTCCAGGGGTAATACTCATTTGTGAGACAGTTTTGATTGGTCGATAATGTTTACTCTAAGAGTGACCCTGATAGTAACTCAGGGGAATTCCTGTGTCTGGGCCCCACTGACTGAATTAGGGAATGAATTAGGAATCAGAGTTAGTTTGGGGGCCAGGTTCATCTCCTCCATATTCGGGCTGTGTGAGTTTTGGCTAGTTTCTTTACCTTTCAGAGCTTCCCTGAGTATCCAGAGGAGAACAGAAACAGTGACATCTCATTAGGATGCCATGGATCTTAACGGATAGATGTCAAATTGCTTCAAAGACTGGAAGCCGGGGCGGGGGCCATAGCACAGCGGGTAGGGCATTTGCCTTGCACGCAGCCGACCCGGTTCAATCCCCGGCACCCCATATGGTCCCCCGAGCACCGCCAGGAGCAATTCCTGAGTGAAGAGCCAGGAGTAACCCCCTGAACATTGCTGGGTGTGACCCAAAAAGAAAAAAAAAAATTCAAAGACTGGGAAGCCTTGTACAAATTTAATTTGTGTTCTTTCCCTTGTTTGCCTTTCTAGAGTGACCTGCAGCAAGAAACTCATCTGAGTCTTTTTATTTATTTATCTATTTATTTATTTATCTACCTATTTATTTGTCTATCTAGCTTTTTATTATTTATTTATTATTTTATTTATTTATTTTTAGTTTCTGGGCCACACCTACCATTGCTTAGGGGTTACTCCTGGCTCTGTGCTCAGGAGACACTCCTGGCATTGCTCAGGGGGCCATATGAGATGTCTGGGATCCAACCCAGATTGACTGCATGCAAGGCAAATGCCCTGCCCACTGTCCTATCACTCACGGAATCTTTTTGCAGTTTGTAAAATAAGATAATATTAGATTACTTTAATATTCTCTAACTGAATCTGTCATGGGATAGCATCATGGTCCAAAGCAAAGATAAAACAAATGGATTTACATTTTGAACTCTCACACGGCCTGTCTCCGCCTCAGAAGTCGGAAGCGGAAGTAAAAGGAACGGACATTTTGAAAACAAATGGATTTTGGGGCCTAGAGCAATAATACAGAGATGGGGCACTTGCCTTGTGCACAGCCAGCCCAGATTTGATCCCTGGCACCATGTATAGTCCCTAGAGACCTCCACAAGTGGTCCCTGAGCAGAGCTCCAGGAGAGTAGCAATGGGTCCGACTTCCCCCTAAAATATGGTTTCCATCTCTGATGTCAGTTTAATTGGTGGAAGTTATCTGAAGAGCTCTCAGCGGAGTGATGATGACGCAAATCCAGACTTGGTGGGGAAAATACTATGGTTGATTAGTTATGGCTGTACTGGTCCCGGAACACCACAAAGGTAATGTTCAGCCCCCATATTAGTAGTCCAAAGGAGTGAATGTTTAATGGTGAATTAAATCTGCAGCTCCCAAGGCCTTCTTTTAGC
The DNA here is from genome assembly GCA_021461705.1 of Cryptotis parvus. Classification (NCBI taxonomy): domain Eukaryota; kingdom Metazoa; phylum Chordata; class Mammalia; order Eulipotyphla; family Soricidae; genus Cryptotis; species Cryptotis parvus. The sequence goes on along the minus strand of JAJIBD010006950.1, from coordinate 66,074 downwards.
AGTCTGTCCCCTTGTCTGAGTTGCTGTGGTAACCACGCTGGCTCTGAGAAATCACAAGAATGAAGAATGGGACCTATTGATTACTAACCAGGAGGGGAACATGCAAAAGGTCCTCCCAAGCAGGGCAACTGGGCAAGGCCCTCTGCTAACTGTGGTCTTTTGCCGGAGAGAACACACACCAGAGAGAGAACCAGGATATGCACGGGCGTGCGTGCGTGCATGCGTGCGTGTGTGTGTGTGTGTGTGTCTGTCTGTCTGTCTGTCTCTGTGTATGTGTCTATATTTGGGTGGACAGTACTGCTAGCAGGAATTCCATTTGTCACTGGGGCCAGCCAGCCTGCCCAGAGGACTTCAGTTGGCTCACCAAGTTCAGACATGGCCCCGACACTGCGTTTTACCCGTGTCTGCCCAGTGCCTGCCTAGGTTCTTTCATGGAGCGTCTCTGCTTTGAGCAGACTGAATGTCTGTCAATACTAACCTACAGTTCCAGCACTGTGAAGTCTGTGAATATTCCAAGTGACTGAGCTTGCTTCTTCCAGAGTTGTTTAGTCTTTTTTGTTTTATATTTTTTGGCTGCATTGTAGTGCTCGAGGCTACTCCTTGCTCAGTGTTCAGGGTTTGCTGTTTTGGGTGTTGTGTGTGGTGCTGGGCGCCGGAATGCAAAGCTTGCTTTCTGGGCTTTCCAACCGTCTCCCTGGCCCCAGAAGTTGCGTATTCTTCCTTCGTAACTTCTGCTGGAGCTGAAATTTGTTTGACTCCCTAACTTCTACCTCTCCTGGGAACCTTTCCTGGGCCAACCTGGGCAAGTCTATTTTCTTTCTAGAAAGATGGATTTCCCTAAGAAAACAATTTCCCTTGTATGTTTGCAGCTGAGGTGGGCACTGCTATCAGCTTTGCTTTGGGGGGAAGACCTCTCTATGGTGTTTCGTTTTTCACTTCCCTAAGTTTAATGATAGGATAGCGGTGGTGGATTTGAGGTTCAGCTTCTGGGGCAGATACAGCCCCAGAACCAGAGATCTTTGTTCGCTTAACACTGTGGGCCTTCTTGGTGGACTGGAAAGAACACTGGCCCTGGATCGGGCCGTAACTGGTTTAAACTGCCACTGCTCTGCACTGTGACCTCCACATACCTGACCCTATTCTTACCCTGGCAACGTCCCTTATGAAATGCTTGTCTGCCTTTACGGGTGACTGGGAGGGCGCAGGCACCTGCCTAGCATGAAGCAGGTACTTGGGACATGGAACACTTTGTACTCTGTGGCTGTGCTGGGCCCCTCTGCACCTGGGGCTCCCGTGTGACGCTGAGCAGGTTCACTGGCAGTGGGGTGGGGAAGCATCTTTAATTAGTGAAGGACAAGCACCCTCCGCTGTGGACCAACACCACCAACAACAAGCCTGTCGTAAGTGTGAGGATGTGAGTTGGATCCCTGGTGCCATTCACATGCGCTTAGCGTAGTCCCAGCACTGCGGTCAGGAGTCCCTGTGTGCGGCAGAGCTGCTGTCTCCCTGCGCATGGCCAAGGCCCTGCAGGGAAAGTAGGCAGCCCCCCAGTGAGTGCTGCGGCCAGGAGGGCCGTCCCTGGCCCAGCCTGGACATAGCAGCAGCCAGAGCAGGGAAGGGGAAGGGAAGAGGGGAAAAAAGGAATTAGTGCAAGGAAAGCTCAGACATTTCTAAACCAAATTTAGTTGATTTTTTGCTTTTTTTTTTAAAATGGGTCATACCCAGCGATGCTCAGGGGTTACTCCTGGCTCTTCGCTCAGGAATTACTCCTGGCGGTGCTTGGGGGACCATATGGGATGCCGGGATTGAACCTGGGTCGGCTGCATGCAAGGCAAATGCTCTACCCGCTGTGTTATCGCTCTGGCCCCCCAAAATTTAGAGAAAGATAACATTATTAGCTATCAAATTACAATATTCTAAACACCTTTTCTTTATGCATGTATTTTCCTACATGAATTCACCCCCACCATACACACACACCCTATACTTGTCACTTGTCTTCCGGTTGTTCATCAATTTGCTCGAGCGGGCTCCAGTAACGGTTCCATTCTTTGGGAATGAGGTCCATTATTGTTACTGTTTTTGGCATATTGTATGCACCACAGCGAGCTTGCCAGGCTCTGCCGTGGCTCTGGGTTCATTCCAGGGGCCCAGTGTTTTTCTACATCAGACCATCAACCTTCCAGGGCCCACGCAGAGCCCTGGGAGTAGACAAGCCTGTCTCCAGCCTATACAGGAGAAACTATATGACCATCCTCATTTCATGAGTAGGGATACTGAGGCAGAGAAAAGTCACATAGCAAGTTCTAAATGGGGCTTGACCAACTCCTGTGGGGCCAGTCCCATACATTTAGCAATGGCGAATTACTGCATCTCTGAGGACAGTAGACCAGCACTGGTAGACCTTGACATGTCTGGTGTCAGATGTTCTGATTCAGCCAAAGAATGTGTATTTCCAACCAGTTTGCGGGTGATGGTGGAGTTGTGGGTTTATCAACCCCAACTGGAAAAACACCGACTGCTAGGGGTGAGATGCACCCCTCTGAATCCAGAGGCTGAGTTTGGGGGTTTGCACCCTCACTAGTCTCAGGCATGAGGCATGAGGGCTGAGCTCACACAGAAGCAGAAAACAAACCACAGTTGGAATCAGACTCACATTTTCCAAATGCCTCCAGCCTTGGCAGACGCTATACATCTGTGTTCTCACAGGAGCCCACAGAAACTCTTCGAGCCAAGTGGGGAAAGGCTTTTTCCACGTTAAATTTTCTCCTATTTATTATTAGTATTATTTCGATTTTAGGGCCACACCCAACCTTGCCCAGGGTTTATTCCTGGCTCTGTGGTCAGGGATCACTCCTGGCAGGGCTCGGCAACTTATGAGGTACCAGAGATTAAAGCTAGGTCAGACACGTGCAAGGCAGGCCCCTTATCCACTGTACTCTTTCTTGAATCTCTTTCTCCCTTTTTTTTTTTATTTTTTTTTTTTTTTTTTTTTTGCCTTTTTGGGTCACACTCAGCAATGCTCAGGGATTACTACTGGCTCTGCACTCAGGAATTACTCCTGGAGGTGCTCTGGGGACCCTATGGGATGCTGGGGATCAAACCCAGGTAGGCCATGTGCAAGGCAAAAGCCCTCTCCACTGTACTATTGCTCCAGCCCCCTTTCTCCCTTTCTGAAGAACAGTGGCTTGGAGACCTGGACTAGATCACCGAAGGAAACAGCCCTGGGGAGACTGGGGCTGAATCTCAGCTTGTGATTCATTTGCTATGGTAGCATCATTACCGGAATTCTGGAATACACTCTCCCTTTCCCTAAATTCCTTTCTATCCCTAGGGTCAGAATTTCCTCCTTAAAATGATCTCTTTACCTTAAACCTTCCCCCTTTATACCAGAGAGGGTAGGTGTTGGCAGTCATTTATAGTCTAGCATGAATGATTTTTAGACATTTCTTGAGAAGGAGGTGATGTGTTTTATGTGTCTGTCTCCTCCCACCTCCCATTTAATTTTTTTTCCAATAGGTGTCCCCATAGTGGTACTGGGTCACTTATGTAGATCCTCAGCCCTGGGTTCAGTGCTCAGGGCCTGGAGAGCAATGCTGTTTGCCTCTGGTTGTGTTAGGGGTGAACATGGTTAGACTTGTTTGTGCCTAGGAGGATAGGTGGTACTGGGCTTCAACTCAGGGCCTTGTACATGCCAGGCATTCACTCCAGTTTTGTTTTGTTTTGTTTTGTTTTAGCTTGGTTTTGGGGCCACAGTCAGCTGTGCTGGGGGGTGGGGCTTGGGGCATTGTAGGCATTTATGCAGTGGTGGATATCGTAACAGTCTTTTTTTTAAATTTTTTTTTTTTTTTTGCTTTTTTGGGTCACACCCGGTGACGCTCAGGGGTTACTCCTAGCTCTTCACTCAGGAATCACTCCTGGCGGTGCTCAGGGGACCATATGGGATGCTGGGGATTGAACCTGGTCGGCATGGGCGGCGCGTGCAAGGCAAACACCCTACCCGCTGGGCTATCACTCCAGCCCCTGCAGTCTTTTTTAATGTATTTATTTATGTTTGGCTTTGGGCTCATACCTGACTGTGCTCAGGGATAATTCCTGGCTCTGAGCTCAGGGATCATTCCTGGAATTCTCAAGGGACTATAATCTCAGGTGCCAGGGATAGAACACAGACCAGCCATGTGCAAGGCAAGTGCATTACTTTTTTGTATTATATTTCCAGACCTTCTAACCCTTTAAAAAGAAAAAAAAAAACCTTCCTTTCCCTTCGGTGTTGCTGTTGAGTGAAAATTAATTATATCTTAGTTTCCCTCTTCAGGTTTCCAGGTGAGTAATCAAGAATTATTATGTGGTGGGGAGTGGTCACACCCAATAGTGTTCAGGGCCCACACCAGTTTCACAGAACCAGGTATAGATTTAGGGGCTATATCTGATACTCTGTGTGTGTGTGTGTGTGTGTGTGTGTGTGTGTGTGTGTGTGTGTGTGTGTACTGTCTCTGACCTGGCATCAAGGACTTTGGCACATGGTTCCCCTTCTGAATCCTTGGGAAATGCAGGTGTGTCTGTGTTCTCTCCTCTTAATGTGTGTCTCTTCTGGGGAGGTATGTAAGTTCTTTAGTTGATTCAGATACGACTCCCTGCCCTCAATCTCCTGAATCACTTGAATTTTTTCTGCCCAAAAATGGGCCTTGACTGATCCCAAACACAAAAAGTTCAGTACCTCAAGTTCATACCCAGGGAAACGGGTACTTGAAACTTGTTAGGTTTCAAGTCCCCAGAGGAAAAGAATCTGGAATTTTATGGACCTCTTGAGCACAGCAGCTGTTAGCAGTGACACATGGTCTGTGTGTTGAGGTTTGCTCTGTACCTAACACCAAGCTAAATCCTTTATGTTCATTGTTTCATACAGCTACTTTACAACACTCTAAGTGGTAGACATCTTCCTCATTTTTTGATGACTAATTATTAGTATCAGAGAGAATAGGCAACTTTCCCAAGATCACACAATATATGGGTAGTGGAAGTGGGTTTCAAAGCCAGATCCTCTCCCTCCAGCAGCTTCCAAGAATAGTCCTCATTGCCTCGTGCAAGCCCTCCTGTGAGTATCGCTTGGCTTCTTTGGAGCTGCCATTCCAAATGTGTTTTTCTTTTCATGGGGCAGTAACTTCTTGGAGGTCATTTTAATTCCACGTAATCAGTTAAGCTGGCCAGGGTGAGGCCATGATGTGTGAATGAACAGTATTGTGGGCACCCTTGTAGGCCCAGCTCAGTTGCTCGTCCATTGTTCAATCCTGTCCAGGGCTCTCACCCCGTGACCTCAGTTTCCTCATCCGTGGCCCTGAAGGCTCTGTGCAGCCCTTATCTTCTACCATTCTTAACTGGGCTTCTCTCACTTGCTTTTGTGTGTGTGTGCTGAGAGTAGAACCCAGGCCACACACATGCGGCCACACCCTACCACTGAGACACATCCCTGGCCCACTAACTAACTGGCATTTCTTTCTTTCTTTTTTTTTTTTTGCTTTGTGGGTCACACCCTGCAATGCTCAAGGGTTACTCCTGGCTCTGCACTCAGGAATTACCCCTGGCAGTGCTCGGGGACCATATGGGATGCCGGGATCGAACCCAGGCCTGCATGGGCCGGCGGCGTGCAAGGCAAACGCCCCTACCCGCTCTAACTGGCATTTCATAATGGTTCTGGAGCTTGCCTCAGGCACATCCCTTTGAAGGAGACTGACTCTGACGATTTCGACGATTTCCATCTGAGCTGCACCCTTTGGACCTGTCCCGTCTCTGACCATCCCCACAATCTGAGCCCCCAGACTTAAAGACTGCTGATTGTTGTCTCCCCAGATCATGCTGTGGGGAGCTGAGCCTACACCCTCCTCTCTCTCATCTGACACCCACTGTGGTGTCCTTATGTCCTCACATGGTTGTTTAGGGCGCCAGGGATATACTGTTCTCAGGGATCTGGAGAAATCCTCCTTCTTGCCTTTCATCTTTTTTTTTTTTTTTTTTTTTTTTTTGCTTTTTGGGTCACACCTGTTAATGTTCAGGAATTACTCCTGGCAGTGCTTGGGGACCATATGGGATGCCGGGATTGAACCCGGGTCAGCCGGTCACGGTGCAAGGCAAACGCCCTACCTGCTGTGCTGTTGCTCTAGCCCCGCCTTTGGTCTTTTGCTAAGTGTTTTGTACATTCATCAGATCATTCAGCAGCTTCCAGAGTTGCTCCATACTCCCACCCCCATATGAAGACAATGCAGCCCCATGCTTAGGGTGGGAACAAATTCTTCAAGATTGATACACTACTTAATGCCTGGGCTGAAATGCCAAACCAAGTCTGGCATGCTCCGCCACACCCCAGGGTTTCGTCCCACACCCTCGACTCAGCCGACATTGGAGTTGGGGGTCTGTGGTCTTCCTCCATGTGTAACTAGCCGCTGGACTCTGTGTGGTCTGTTTACACTGGGTGGGAGTGTAGGGGTACACTAGGAAAACTCCCTCAGGACAGCAGACCTCGCGGTAGGTGTTTGGGAGGATGGCCATGAGCACTCTGAGCACTCTGGACCCCCTCCCAGAGCAGCCTCCCTGGACGTCTGTCTGTGTTTGCTTGCAGATCCTGGAAGGAGACCAGGCTATCCTGCAGAGAATCAAGAAGGCTGTGCGCGCCATCCACAGCTCTGGCCTTGGTGAGTGAGCCTGTGCAAGACCCCACTTTGCCCGGGGACCCACTCCTGACCTAGGCTGGAGCGAACTCTGAGCCCTCTTTCCTGCCTCCACAGGCCACGTGGAGAATGAGGAGCAATACCGGGAGGCCGTGGAGTCCTTAGGCAACAGCCACTTGTCCCAAAACAGCCACGAGCTGTCCACAGGCTTCCTGAACTTGGCCGTGTTCACCCGTGAGGTGGCTGCACTCTTCAAAAACCTGGTGAGGCCCCTGCTGTCTGCCCCTCACTCCCCTTGTTCCTGGGAAACCTGTGGGCTTAGTTGGTCTCTACCCTTCCTCCAGCTTGCCTTCATCTCTAGTCTCCCTCTGACCCCTGACCCATGACCTCAGGCCCTTTCCTGCCCTGTTTTCTTCCCACCCCTTCTGTCTCTCCCTCTCTGCTTTCCTCATTCTTCTCTGTGGTATCTGGGAGCAAAAGGGAGCCTCTCAGTGAGGCTAGCTGCAGGTAGGAGAGGGGGTGCTCTGTGGAGGATGTTGGGGAGTAGAGAGGGTAGACTCAGGTCCTCCTTCTCTTGGAGCCTCTCCTCCAGTCTCTTTGTCTTCTTTTTTATTTTTTTGCATTTTGGGGTCACTCCCGGCAATGCTCAGGGGTTTCTCCTGGCTCTGCACTCAGGAATTACTCCTGGCGGTGCTCGGGGACCATATGGGATGCCCGGGATCGAACCCTGGCCAGCACAGGCCGGCCGTGCAAGGCAAACACCCTACCCGCTGGGCTATCGCTCCGGCCCCTCTTTGTCTTCTTTTGTGGTGGTAGATTTTTTTTTGTTGGTGGGATTGAACCTCATGCATGCAAGGCACATGCTCTACCACTGGGCCACACCTCAGCTCCTTGACAGCATCCGCTTTGTTTCCCAGGCCTGGGACCCACCTGCCTCAGTTAGCCTCTTTGCTGCTGTGGCTAGTGACCTCACGCTCTTCCTGAGGGTGTCCTTGGTGGTTGTTTCCTCCCATTGTCCAAGTCCCTTCTCCTGGCCACAGTCAGACACATGCACCCAGGTTCTTAGCACTTCGTGTGTGTGTGTGTGTGTGTGTGTGTGTGTGTGTGCTTATTGACCCTGGCACTATGCTGCAAGGGATTGGCTTACTCTTCACACATTTCCCTGTGTCCAAAGCCAAAGTCCAGCTCTGTCCACTCAGAGGTCAGTACTTGAGGCCAGAGACAGCACAGCAGGTAGGGCATTTGCCTTGCACGTGACTCACTTAGGTTCAGTCCCTGGCACCGTGTTTGGTCCACTGACCTCTCCAGGAGAGATACCGAGGACAGAGCCGAGAGTAAGCCCTGAGAATAACCAGATGTTCTCCCCATCCCACTCACCCCCAAAAAAGATCAATACTCGAGACACACATGTTGATGCAAGAAAAATAGTTTTATTCAGGGGCTGGCCAGGAACCTGAGAAGATGGTCAGTTTGTCCCAAAACATCCCTCTCAGACTGGGGCTGGGACTTCAGAGGAAAGTGGGTCGAGGAGCCACGGGGAGGAGAGGAAGGGTTCACATACTGTCCGCAGTGTCAGTGGATTCGGAGTGTTGACCTGATTCTGGAAAGACTTTGAAATATCAGGCTCTGTCTCCAGGAACCTGAAGAGATCATCTGTGACTAATTCCTGGCCTAACATTAAACCCATAATGCATGAAAAGACCCAGCTTTCCTTTCAGAAAGAATAGCTCAAGTCCAAAGGTTGCAAGAGACTGCAAGGACTCTCTGTGGCAGCCAAGTTGGAGTTCCTGCTGTCTGTTCCCTTGTACCTTTTCTCTTATCACTTTTCAGTTGAGAAATTAGGACACAAGGTCAAACAATTTGGCTGCCATCAGACAGCTCGACTGGAACCTGGGTTATCTGACTCCAGCACCAGCCTGGCTGGTCTGCCCCAGGAAAGCCCCTCTCCATCCCGGCTTTGTAGCTCGGAGACCAGTTTGCGTGGTTCCAGTCTACCCTCCCTGCGCTGCTCTGAGGGACAGTGAGCTTGGTGGGGAAACACTCAGACCTTGAGCTTATACAGGGTCTGGAGCCTTCGCCCTGCTGCTTTTCTCTTGTGTGTGATCCTGGCAGGTCACTCATCTGCTGCCCATAGTTAAGGTTGCAAGGGGATGAGGCAAGTGGAGTGCCATAAGCAGGCACTCAGTAAGTCAGCTAATGTTGCCATCAGTCATTATTCCTTCTCTTCGCCTAGCCCTGTGGCACACACAGCATGGAGAGGAGCCAGCAGCAGCACTAAAGTTCAGTGGAATTAGTGACCTCCTGTGTCTTCGTCTCTGCTCCCTGTTTCAGCCAAGCTAATGTTTCTTGAGAGTCGACTCTGTGTTGGGTGTTGAACCATTGCCTGGTGACACTGGCGAGTGAGGCTGTACCTTAGAAAATCAGTCTAGGGGCCAGTGGCACAGCAGTCAGGGCACTTGCCTTGTTGACACCACCTCACTCCCAGGTACCACATATGGTCCCCTGAGCACTTCCAGGAGGTAGCCCTAAGCACTGCTGGGTTGTGTGGGCCCTCAAAAAAGCAAATGAAAAAAGAATCATAATGAGTGAGGGAGACAGTTTGAGGTGTGGGGAGCACACCAGGTCCTTCCAGTAATGTGGCACAACTGAGGGGGTACAGTGGCTTGTGCCAGAAGCTAATTGCCGCTGTGATTCAGAAAAGGGCTGGGAGGGTCACTGGTCAAGAAGGATTCCTGGGAGTGAGGAGACCCAAATATATCTTAACTGATCTCCCAGCATCTTACATGTGAAATACTAGGTCTTTTGGAACTACCCAGCGACATAAATTAAACTCAAACTAGGTTATTTGTTTCTTTCTTCTTTCTTTTTTTCTTAGGGGGACCACACATGGCAATCAAGGGTTACCCCTGGCTCTGCACTTAGGCATCACTCCTGGTGGGCCTTATGGATGCTGGGGATTGAATCCAGGTTGGCCATATGCAAAGCAAGTGCCTTACCCACTGTACTATCTCTCCAGCCCCAAACTAGGTTAATTTTTTTTTCTTCTTTGGGTCACACCCAGCAATGCTCAGGGGTTTCTCCTGGCTCTGCACTCAGGAATCACTCCTGGCGGTGCTTGGGGGACCATATGGGATGCCGGGATCGAACCCGGGCCCGGCACAGGCCGGCTGCATGCAAGGCAAACGCCCCTACCCGCTGGGCTATCGCTCCGGCCCAAACTAGGTTAATTTTATAAAGGAATTAATGTGATGAGAAGTCCAGGGTACTACTGGCGTTAGGCTCCTCCTCTTCATAGGCTCTTTCTCTTCATTACTCTTTGTCTCTGCTCTTTGGATAAAGGGGACCTGTCACCCAGATTTGCATCTCGCCAGAAGAAAGGCCCAGTGTTTTTCCTGGGTCTTTCTTCCTTTTCAAAGTCCCAAGAAGGGTGTGTGTCGGGGGGGGCTGACTGTGCTCATATTCCCGCCTGGGCCTGTTCCTCACGTAATCCTGAGAGCTGGAGGAAGAGATTCCTTGGACAGGCCAGTTTAGACTCCTATGTTTGCCCCATGTGATCCCCAGGAAAGGGTTCCCTACAAGGGAGACAGGGCTGGCAAGGCAAAAGCAGCAAGGGGCATGACAGGTGACATCCTGGAGTCAGAGAGAGCAGTAGTGGGGGCTACTGGCCCTGCCCAGGGCTGTTCCGGAGCAGTGAGGTGAGCAGCCCAGACGGATGAGAGGAGGGGCTGCTGCTTTGCCGGGAGGTTGACTGCCTCCCTGTCTCTGTCCTTCCTGCTCACGACTTTCCATGCCTCCTTCAACCCATCTGCCTTTGCTTCCTGCTGCATCATGGTAGCCAGTACCCCACTGGTACATCTGTCCTGCGGCTGGACAGATGGACAACTCTAAAGGTGGCGGGGGTTGGGGGGGTCTCTACTTTTTCCAGGTTCAGAACCTGAACAACATTGTCTCCTTCCCCTGGACAGTATGTTGAAGGGGCAGCTGAGGGACGGGCGGCAGGTGAGTCTCTGTGGGGGCCAGTGTGCCACGGTAGAGGGAGAGAACTACAAGGGCGTGGGCTGGCGAGCATAGGGGTGGTAGTGATGGGCTTGGGCCTGGGCTATCATGGGGGAGAGGGCTGGTCCCTCCTCTGAACCCTGGAAGGACAACAGCGCCTGACCTTCTGTTCCAGGTGCCTGTGGGGAATAGTTCACAGCAATGACCCATTGCAGTGGCTCCAGGGGTACTATCGCCCCATTTTGCAACTGAGGAAATGGATACTCAGGGATTTGGGCAATGGCCTCTGAAGCTGGTCAGCGAAGGGACCAGTGTGACATTCGGGGCTGCCCTTTCTGAGCTTGGCGCAGGCAGAGCTGGAAGAAGGCACAGAAATATCTTCCTGGGAAGTCTTTCCCAGAAAGGCCCAGGGGAGGAGCTGTTCTCTCCCCAGAGGCTCTCCTCCTTGAACCACGCTGGACCCCAGCCTGGGAACCACCCAAACCAGACAGGCAGCTTTTATCCTTGGCTGACGGGATACCTTGAAAACAGGGCTGACCAAAGGGTTGAGCTGGATGAGCCACAGACAAACTAGGCCAGGGGCCAGGGATGTGGCAGCAGGAGAATACAGGGCTTGGCACCACACACCCGCACACTTACACGCCTGCACCAGGAACCAGCAGGTCTCACTCGCTGTGTCCTGCAGGAGACTTCTTCGCCTCCTCTGCACATATGTCTTCCTGTTCATAGGACGATCTTGTACCAGTTGGAATCAATGCTCCAGAGAAAAGCAACCATCCCCCTACCACCCTCACTCTCAAGATGGCCTCTGTCTTTTAAAGGAGGGGGCAGACCTAAGGAAATCTCATACCCTAAGCTCTTCCAGCTGGATGGGGTGGTCAGGTGGGAGGAGGGCCTATAGCAGCAAAAGCTTATTCCGGAGAATGGGGTCATTTGAGAGTATTGGGGGCAGACATAGATGGAGGCAGGGTTGGGTTCAGTTAGTGCTGATCAGCCCAGGGGAGGCGTGCAAGCAGTGTGCTGTTGACTCTGGACCCTAAGCAGTGCTGTTTTGCAAATTGTCCTTTTGAAACTGCAGGATTCCAAAAAGCAGTTGGAGAAGGCGTGGAAGGACTACGAAGCCAAAATGTAAGTGGCCGTGGCCGGAGCTGTGTCCGGGAGAGTGTGTTGTGAGCAGGAGATTGGACTGCGGGAAGAAACTGAGTCACTGCCTGAGGCACCGAGCATCTTTCTCTCCAAAGGCATTTGAGGACTGCTTTATGTCTAAGCCGTGAGATGTCCAAAGGGGACCTTTTGTGAAGGGACTTTGTTTCTCAAAGACCTGACATGGGCAGTGACAGACAGCTAGGCAGAGATGAATTGGGGTCCATGTTCCTTGATCCTCTTTTTATTTATTTTCTTTTTTGGGTCGTATCCGGTGATGCTTAGGGGGTTATTTTTGACTCTGCACTCAGGAATTACTCCTGGCAGTGCTCAGGGGACCATATGAGATGCTGGGGGAGCAAACCCAGGTTGGCCACGTGCAAAGGCAAATGCCCTCCCAGCTGTACTATTGCTCTGGCCCCAAATACTTTGTGACAGAAGGTTGTTACCCCTTATGTGTACCAGCCTTCTGGAGGGCACAAAGGTCCCAGGTGCAGTCCTTGGCGAGGCCAGCGCCCAGCCAGGCCAGCGTCCAGCCAGACCTCATTTTGTTTGCTCATCTTTATAAACTGTTCTGGCATTTCGTGAAAACAATACACATTCATTATGAAAAACTAACAAATTTTTCATCTTCTGTCGAAGACTGGGGTCATATGGAGAATATCTATTTTGGGCCCGGCAGGTGGTGGGGTATGGGGAGTGGGCTTCCCAAGCAGTGCTCAGGGGACTGAGGCCACTACCAGTGATACGCAGACAGTTGCCAGATGCAGCAGTGTTGGGAGCTACCAGGGCCACTTGTGGGGGTGCAGGGAGATGGAGGCAAATGGAAGCAGGGATAGAGCTCCATGGAAAGCATGAGCTCCAGCTTTGAACGATCTTCCTGCCCCCTCGTAGTGAATACCAAAACGCTTAGGAAAAATTGTGTGTGTGTGTGTGTGTGTGCGTGTTTGGGCCGTACCCCTGGTACTCAGGCTTACTCCTGGCTTTGTGCTCATTCCTGGCAGCGTTTGGGAGACCATAAGTGGTGGGGATTGAGCCGGATTAGCCTTGTGTAAGGAAAGTTTTACCTACTGGTAGCTCTCTGGCCCGTTTGTTTATTCAGTTTTCTTTCTTTACTCTCTCTTGTTTTCTTGGTGGGAGTGGCAGGGGAGGGAACCATGCTCAGTAGTGCTTAGGCTGCTCTCAGCTCTGTGCTCAGAAGGCACTTGCAGAGTCTGCAGTCTGGGGATCAGACCAGGAGCCTTGCCTAGAGAGCAAATGCACAGCCCATTGAGCTCTCTCTCCCACCCACAACTAAAACTGTTTTATTATTGATTTGTAGCTGGTCTGTAATCTGGAATTTCAAGGGTTTAGCTCTCCACCTCTATATGTGTGTAATGATGAGCTTTGTTTGCTCATCCTTATAAACTGTGAACTGTTTGTTCACACCTATCACCAGAGTGGGTTGCACCGTATTTCTTCATGGTGGGGGAGGGGCATACCCAGAAGTATTCAGGGCTCACCGCCCTGCTCAGGGGTTACTTCTGTCTGTGCACAGGAGACCGTATGTGATATCAAGTTGAAACAAGGTAGCCACATACAAAGCAAGTGCTTTAATACCTGTACTGTATCTCTGACCCCAGCACTTTTTTTAATATATTTTTTGCTTTTTGGGTCATACCCGTCGATGCTCAGGGGTTTCTCCTGGCTCTTTGCTCAGGAATTACTCCTGACGGTGCTCAGGACCATATGGGATGCTGGGGATGGAACCTGGGGTGGCCACTTGCAAGGCAAACGCCCTATTCGCTGTGCTATCGCTCCGGCCCCCAGCACTCTATTTTTGTTTTGTTTTGCAGTACCAGGGATCCAGCCCAGGTTCTCACACATGCAAGGCAGTTGCTTTGCCACTGAGTTACATTCCCAGCCCTGTAACTGTTCTATCAATTAAAAATGGGTGAGGGGTCAGTGCAGAGCCAGGAGTAAGCCCTGAACATTCCCAGGTGTGCCCCACCAAGAAAAAGTAGGTAAGGCGCTTGCTTTGCTGGTGGCCGACACAGATTTGATCTCTAGCTCCATATATGGTCCACTGAGCCCGGCCAGGAGTAAGTCCTGAGCACTGTCCATCCTCCCTCCAAATGTGGGCTGAGACTACCAAAAGCTAGGAGAATATCTTCATCTTCAAGCTGAAGTATTACTATCTTCTCAATCCTTTCTGTTCGTTTGTTTTTGTTTGGGCGGAGCTCAGGGTTTACTCATGTCTCTGGTTCTGCATTTAGTGATCATTCCTGGTGTGGCTCAGGGAACCATATGAAGATCTGGGAATCGAACCCATGTCTGCCTCATGCAAGGCAAGCGCCTACCCACTGAACTCGCTCTTCAGCTCTCAGTCCCATTTTTGCTATATGAAGAAATAAGTTTTACATAAATGGGATCATAATCTTCATACTTTTTTTTTCTTATTTGCTTTTTGGGCCACACCCGAGATGTCCAGGGGTTACTCCTAGCTCTGCACTCAGGAATTATTCCTGGCAGTGCTCCAGGGACCATCTGGGATGCTGGGGATAGAACCCGAGTCAGCCACATGCAAGGCAAATGCCCTACCCGCTGTATTATTGCTCTGGCATCATACTATTTTATAAGTTTTACTAAACGGCACATCACAACCATCTGACTCATATCATTTCATTTATTATTGGGGGCACACCTGCCAGTGCTCAGGGGCTACTCTGGCTCAGTTCTCAGTGGTGCTCAAGGACTCTTGGGGTACCAGAGCTCGACCCACTTCAGCCCTTTGAGCTCCGTTATATATATCCTTGTACAGCCTCACTCCAGTGGGTTCAGAGTGCCCACATATGCGTCATCTGTATATATCACTGCTCCTGCTTCTGGGGACACATCTGGGAACTCATGTTTGTTGCCATCTGGAATTATTCCTGTAGAATCATCTCCAAGAAGTAGAGTCTGGACCTTTATTGTTCCTGCGGCTTCCAGATCCAGGAGAACGTCTTTCCTCCGAAGGGGACCACCTCTCTCTTACCAGCTTCTTCATCTACTCTTTAGCTATAGCCGTAGCACCTGGAGAAGGCGTAGAAGTGCCATGCGGTTTGGCTGCCTGCTTTCTAGAGGCTCTGGGAAAGATGATGGGCAGGTTTTCTCTTTATGACTTGCTGTGCATTAGAAGTCTTTATCTTCTGCATCTCCTTAAGTCTTTCCCCTTTAAGGGCATTGTCTACCAAATGGAAAGAATAAACTCAATCCTGCTGATGTTGCCCAAGCATCTCTGCTTTTACCAAACTTACATATTGAGCTTGTGGTGAGGTTTCATTTAAAGAAGAGACTCTTGTCATTCCATTCTGGATATGCCTTCATCCCAGCTCAGAGCATAGCACTTCTCTTCCATTACCTTATGTATGCCCTCTCTCCTTTCTCATATTTCCTAAATCACTGTATTACTGTATCACTGTCTTCCCGTTCATCATCGCTTTGCTCGAGCGGGCACCAGTAACATCTCCGTATGACCTGTCTCATGCTAGTAGAGCCCAAGGGCACCTGCTTGCTCCAGGAACATAAAGAGCCTCAAACCATTCCATCAGGTCAAGGGAATGAGGTCTATAATTGTTACTGGTATCTGGCATATCAAATATGACACAGGTAGCTTGCCAGGCTCTGCCGTGCGGGTAGCATACTCTTGTAGTCATCTCGGCCTTTTGGCTAAGATCAAGTGTAGTATTTCCTAAATAAACTGTTTATTTCACACATACACAATTTAAAAAGAGAGAAGGGGCTGGGATTATAGTACAGCAGGCAGGGCACTTGCCTTGCACGTGGCCAACCTGGATTTGATCCCTGGCAACCCATATTGTTGCTAGAGCCTATCAGGAGTGATCCCTGCGCTCAGAGCTAGGAGTAAGCCTGGGTGTGCCCAAGCTCAAAATAAAAAAAGAGAGGGGTGTTGGGGGCTGGGGAGATAGCGCAAAGAGTCAGAGCTCATGGCTTGCATGTGGAAAGCCCAGATTTAATCTCTAGCACCACACGGTCCCCCAAGCACTTCTGGGGGCATCCCCTGAGCATAAAGCTGGAAGTAGACCCTGAGCATCTCTGTGTGTTACAAAGAGATAACAGAGGGGAAAGAATTCTTTTCTTCCGGAAGGAAGGAAGGAAGGAAGGAAGGAAGGAAGGAAGGAAGGAAGGAAGGAAGGAAGGAAGGAAGGAAGGAAGGAAGGAAGGAAGGAAGGAAGGAAGGAAGGAAGGAAGGAAGGAAGGAAGGAAGGAAGGAAGGAAGGAAGGAAGGAAGGAAGGAAGGAAGGAAGGAAGGAAGGAAGGAAGGAAGGAAGGAAGGAAGGAAGGAAGGAAGGAAGGAAGGAAGGAAGGAAGGAAGGAAGGAAGGAAGGAAGGAAGGAAGGAAGGAAGGAAGGTTAGTTATTTGAAAAGGGGTAAGGCTTGGGGACACAAGCGGGTAGGGCATTTACCTTGCATGAAGCCAACTCAGGTTCCATCTCCGACATCCCATATGGTTCCCTGAGCCCTTCAGGAGTGATCCCTGAGTTGTAGAACCAGGAATAAGCCCCGAGCACCGCTGGGTGTGGCCAAACACACACTCAGACACACACACACACACACACACACACACACACACTAGAAAAGGGGTGAAGCTATTGAGTGAGAGTCCTCCACAGGGTCTGCACTAGAACCCTGGGCTTCTGAGTCCTGTGCTTTCTCTGCCACACTGTGTGACCTCCTGGCCCTTGCCACGCAGGGTTGAGCCACGTGTCCTGGCACAGGCTTCTGTGTACATTCCCTTTTGGAAGGGCTCCAGAAACAGCTAGAAATAGCAAGCCAAGAGTTGCTATGTAATTCTACCTTGTTCTTACTCAAGTCAGTCTGGGCAGTGCCAGATAGCATCTGTCTGACAGCAGCAGGAGTTTGGCATCTTGGTTGAGGCTCTCCCGCTCCACCTGGGGTTCCTGAGTGAAGAAGGCGTCTGGGCCCTACACAGGGGCTAAGTCTGTCTTGGCTATTCCGTGTGAAGACACTCATGTTCCATGTGTTTCCTGCCTGAGAGAGAAATGGGTCCAGTGGCCCTTGTGGTATTGGTGTGGAGATGAGCTATGTGTGATGAACACTTTTGTTTCTGAGCCAGAACTGGGGCCTGAGCAACAGAAGAGACCAAGTGGGAGGCATCCAGACCTTGGCTTCTCACATTTTCAGCCACCAGGTTAGGGCTCTGGATCACCGCTTCCCTTTTCATGTCTCAGTTTCATCACCTTTAAAATAATCCTCAAGGGCCAGAGAGATAGTAGGATGCTTGCCTTGCACATGGCCAACTAGGTTTTGATCCCCAGCATCCCATATGATACCCCCAAATCACCAGGAGTAACCCTTGAGCATGGTCGAGTGTGTCCCCAAACTCAAAAGTAAATAAAATAACCTGGAATGGGGTTGGAGAGGTAATACAGCAGGTAGTGCTTGCCTTGCATGCAGCTGGCCCAGGTTTAATCCCCACCACAGCATTTGGTTCCCTGAGCCCTGCCAGGAGTGGTTCCTGAGTACAGAGCCATGAGTGATCTCTGAGCACTGCTGGGTGACTCCAAAACAGAAAGAAAAAGGGGCTGGAGTCACAGTCCAGCGGGTAAGGCATTTGCCTTGCACACGGCCAGCCTGGGTTTGATCCCTAACATCTCATATGGTCCGCTGAGCACTGCTAGGAGTAATTCCTGAGTGCAGAGCCATGAGAAACCTCTGAGCATCACAAGGGTATGATCCAAAAGGAAAAAAAAAAAGAAATGAAGAAAGGAAGGAAGAGGAGAGAGAGGAGGGGAATCGAGTCCCTGACTTGGATATAACACAGTGTATTGGAACCTTTCTGAGTAGTGGGTGCCAGGGCTCTGGCATTGGGCATTCTTGGGTCAGAGGCTGCTCGACCAGCATTAGCACCTGTGTGAGCGTGGACAAGTGATCAGTGCCTGAGGCTCTTCCGCTGTAAGCTGGGGGTAACGATTCCTACCTCGAGGGGTTATTGCTTTAGTGTGTGAAGGGTCTCCAGAGCATCTTGTGAAAAATTGCTACTTAAAAGCAGTCATCAATGATATTAGCCATTGATACTTAGACTGACTTTGAGGTTCCTTGGTTGTGAGCCCTTTCCATCAGAATGTATTCCCCTTGGCAGGGAAGGTGCTGTTATCCCTGGTTTATAGGTAAGGAGTGAGAGGGAAAACACGTCTGCTTTTCCAAGTCAGGGAAAACACGTCATCTTGCTGTACTATAATCCCAGCCCCTTCTCTCTTTTTTAAATTGTGTATGTGTGAAATAAACAATTTATTTAGGAAATACTACACTTGATCTTAGCCAAAAGGCCAAGATGACGTGTTTTCCCTGACTTGGAAAAGCAGACGTGCCTGCCAGGCACCCATCTTAGGGTGCCTGCTGGTGAGTGAGCAGAGGGAGAGGCGGTCAGTAAGGTCAGAACATGGGGCTAGGGCTTCAGGACAGTGTCTGTAAGGTGGTGAGAAGTGGGGCATTTTGTAGGGAGACTGGAGGGGGTGGCCGGGCAAAGGCATCCTAGGAGAAGTGCTTCAGGTTGTTGCTTTAACAGAACTCAGGCACCGCAATTGCTTCCCTCACCCCGCTCCCTCCTGAACTTTTTTTTCTTCTGCTTTTTGGGTCACACCTGGCGACGCTCAGGGGTTTCTCCTGGCTCTGCACTCAGGTGTTACTCCTCGCGGTGCTTGGGGGACCACATGGGATGCCGGGATTGAACCCAGGATGGCCGCATGCAAGGCAAACGCCCTACCCACTGTGTCCCCCTCCTGAACTTTTTTAAAAATTATTTATTTTAAACACTATGATTTACAAAGAACAAACTTTTTCATAATACAGTTTCAGGAAAGATTTATCATTCAGCACCAATCCCACCACCAGTATGCCCCCTCCACCACCAGAGACCCGCATTTCCCTCCCACCCTCCATCCCCCTCCCAATGCCTGCTCACTTAGCCAGCATCAATTATGTTGATCCTTACAGCTCATATAAGGGAACAATAATGTTAAGGTCGTGCCTTTTTTTTTTCCTATTTTCTAGGCAAATGTGTGGGTGTCCCGCCAGTTTCTGTTCTTGGATTCACTTTCTGGGTTTCCAGAACACAGTGGTTTTCTACTGACAATCTCAGACACACCATCACTACAGCTACTGACAACACTTATTTCACATTTATCTCAACCTGAGTTGGATCCCCGGCATCCCATATGGTCCCCCAAGCACCTCCAGGAGTAATTCCTGAGTGCAGAGCCAGGAGTAACCCCTGAGCATTGCTGGGTGTGACCCAAAAAAAAAAAAAAAAAAAAAAAAAGTCAATGTCTATTTGAGCTTTTCCTATTCATACACTGAACAATCCATTCTATATTGGTGTTGGAGCTAATTCTCTAAACACGGTCAATGGGCCGGAGCGATAGCCCAGCGGGTAGGGCGTTTGCCTTGCACGCACCGGCCTGTGCCGGCCCGGGTTCTATCCCCGGCATCCCATATGGTCCCCGAGCACCGCCAGGAGTAATTCCTGAGTGCAGAGCCAGGAGAAACCCCTGAGCGTTGCCGGGTGTGACCCAAAAAAAGCAAAAAATAAAAAGAATAAAAAAAAAAATAAACACGGTCAATGAACCTGGTGTTAGATAAAAGTCAGTGGAGATCCCAAAATCTCCATTGTGCCATTTGAGTCCACTGTATAGGAAATTACCGAGGGTGGTCCTCCAGACCACATCTCATGCCCACACACTTTGCCTCCAGAAAATGTGATGGGACACCAGTTAGATGAACACACTAGTTCTTGAAATAACCACCCATGTATGGTCCCAGCCAGTCACATTTCTGGGCGAGCCCACCAGGCCTTGCCGGAGGGCATTGAGTTGGGGAGGGTGCCCCAGCTTCAGTTCCCCAGGGAACCTGGTGGATTCGATCATCTAGTCCTGCATACCTGGGCATGAAACTCGACTGTTTTGTTGGATGTGGCTCTGCCAAGCTGTGAAGTCCGACCTTGAAAGTGGCTCCGGGGCTGGAGCGATAGTACAGCGGGTAGGGCGTTTGCCTTGCATGTGGCCGACCCGGGTTCGATCCCTGGCATCCCATATGGTCCTCCAGTACCGCTGGGAGTAATTCCTGAGTGAAAAAGGCAGGAGTAACCCCTCAGTGTAACCGGGTGTGACCCAAAAAAGCAGAAAAAAAAGTGGCTACGGTTGTGATGCATGAGGTTTTCGGGCCTCTGAGGGTCTGACCAGGACACAGGGGGAGCCCGGCCCTGTCCCCTTCCAGGACCCCTCATCAGCCCAGCACAGCGTAGGCGGGCAGCAGCTCAGCCCTGTGCCTTTCGCTGTTTCCCAGCCGGTGGCAGTTCTGGGGAGCCCACCAGGCCTTGCCGGAGGGCATTGAGTCGGGGCCTCCTGAACACTTTTGATGCTGCTCTGGGTCCCATCCCGTTGTCTGTCTTCTCAGCTAGCCTTTCTAGCACTTTTCACTGTTTTCACATCACCGATTGTCCTGATTATAATTGGCAGTATCATTAACATCACCATAATCCTTTTTTTTTTTAACATTTTATTATACCACCGTGAGATATACAATTACAATGCTGTTCACGCTTGGGGGTTTCGGTCACACAGTGTTCCAGCACCCGCCCTCCACCAGTGCCCCCAGCCACCACCCATGTCCCCAATTCCCTCCCCCTCCCACATCCTGCCTAAATGGCAGGTTCTTTATCTCCTCTCCTCTCCCTCTCTATCTCCTCCTTCTCCCACACATTGTACACTTCTAAGTGCACTGCATACCTTAGAAGCCATCATTTGCATTTTCCATAATCCTTTTTACTGAGAGCTTAACATAGGTCAAAGTCTGTATTCTGTATGATTCCGTCTAATGATGAGGAAGTGCTTGTCTCATTTTGAAATGGGGAACTACTGAAACTTAGAGATGTTTGAAGGTGATGATAGATAAATAGATAGATAGATAGATAGAGAGAGAGAGATAAAGAAAGAGAGAGAATTCAAGTCCTGGTGCTACACCCCTCACCTCCCTGAAGCTCAGGGAACCCTGAACACTGGAAACAAAAGATTTATAATGGTTAAGATGTGAAGGCCCTACCATTCACACCCAAAATCCGTGTTTCTAGCCATTGCTCTATATTGTTGCTGCTTTAGTGTCCATTTAGAGCAAATGCCTTTCCATGTCAGAACCCATAGAGCTTCTTCATCCCTTTAAATAGCTGCACAGTATTCCCAGATATGACCATAATATACATACATTATTTAACCATTTCCTGCTAAAAAGACAGTTTGCTTACTTTACGTTTCCCACTATCAAGAGATCTGGTTTACACTGTATATGGTGATTCCCCTGCTCTTCTGGCCTCTCTGCCTACTTAGTTTTCTTCCCTCCTTTCAGAGTTGCCCAGTTCATTGTTCCCAACATCTGCACCACCCAAACATCAGGCCGGGGATCAAGGCCGATGTTTTGGGAGAATCTGAACATAAGCAACAAATGCAGGCCAGACACACAGAGCCTGTCCCCACTCCAGCACAGAACCTGTCCCCAACCCAGCACAGAGCCTGTCCCCACGCCAGCACAGAGCCTGTCTCCACGCCAGCACAGAGCCTGTCCCCACGCCAGCACAGAGCCTGTCCCCACTCCAGCACAGAGCCTGTCCCCAACCCAGCACAGAGCCTGTCCCCAACCCAGCACAGAGTCTGTCTCCACGCCAAAACCCCGTCATCCTGCCATGAACTCCCACTTGGAATAGAAAATAACTCCTGAGAAAATGAAAACCAGAGCTCTCTAGGGCCAGGCAGCTAACTCAGAGGGCTGGGCATGTGCTTTGCCTGTAGTAGACCCTGGTTCACAGTGGGCCCTGCACAGTCCCCAAGCACTGCCAGGGGGTGACCCCTGAGCTCTATGCTGGGAGTAGTCCCAAGCACTGCTGGTTTGGTCCCAAACCCAGTCTCCATATTTCATCCAGCAGGAGTCAGAACTTACTCCTGGCTCTGTGCTCAGGAATCTCTCCTGGTGGGGCTCGGGGGTCCATATAGATTGTGGGGATCCAACCTAGATTGGCCATGTTCAAGGCATGTATCCTACCCACTGTACTATTGCTTTGGCCCCAGAAACATTTCTGGATAGCTGGGAGCTGCCCCAGCACCTTGCTGATAAAGACCAGGGCCACTGCTAAACATCCCAGGGCAGCCCCTCCCCCACCACCACCACCCAAAACAACCAGAACATTCCTTGAGGTGTCCCAAGACTGAGAAACTGCTCCCTGGGTTACTGGGGACAGCTGCTGTGTAAACGGTACCCCTGAGGTCTGACCTCAGCGAGGTCTAGAGCTGACTAGCTGGGACCAGGACAAGGTCAGAGCCAGAGGGACACTGACTACAGCACAGTCCAGTCCCTGCTTCCTCTGCCCACAGATGGGAACCTGGGCTCTAAGGAGCCTGTGATGGTGGGGCCAGAGAAAGCACAGCGGCAGGGCATTTGCCTTGTATGTGACCAGCCGGGTTCCATCCCCCAAGCCCACCCGCAGTGATCCCTGAGTGTAGAGCCAGGAGTAACCCCTGAGCATCGCCAGGTTTGGCCCCCAAACAAGGAACCTGATGGATCTTGCATATGCCCTCTGTGTACTCCGTCTTACATGCTTGTTTCTCCTGGGACAGGGAGGGGTCTAAACAGAGGGCTGGCACCCGCTAGGGCAAGGACTGTTTAACAAGATGTTTTTGGCAGGGTTTGTGGTCACGTGGTACACCCTCAGATTTAGGAAACTCTCACAGCATGGAGTGGGTAGTCTGAGGGGTGTGAGATTTCAGGGAAATCATTACACATATCTCCAAAGAGGGAAAATAGTCAGCCCTGAGAGCTGGCGGGGAAGGCCCAGGTTCCCTGTAGCTACAAGGATGAGAAGCACTTTCTGCCTGCTGCATGCACAGAAAGAACCAAGATCAAAGAGAACTCAGCGGGTGGAGCACAGGCTTTGCATGCAGGAGCACTGGGTTTGAGCCCCAGCACCACATGGTCTGCAAAATACCTCCAGGAGTGACCCCTGAGTACAGAGTTGGCCCCTGAGTGTAGTAGGTGTGACCTCAAAACTGAAAAAGCAAAAAAGAACCAAGACTTTAAAGATTTAAATGGGAAGCTCCATTGGGGCTGGAGCAATAGCATGGTTGGTAGCGCTTTTGCCTTGCATGCGGCTGACCTGGGTTCCATCCCAGGTCCCTAAGCACTCCCAGGAGTAATTCCTGAGCGCAGAGCCAGGAATAACTTCTGAGCATTCCCAGGTGAATTTTCAGGTTTCACAAACCTGAAAAGCAAAATAGATGGATGGATGGATGGATGGATGGATGGATGGATGGATGGATGGATGGATGGATGGACGGACGGACGGACGGACCGGACAAATAAATTGGAAGCTTCGTGGGCTCAGAAAAGGAGGCTTTTTTTGCATCACATCTGGTGATACTCAGGGGTTACTCCTGGCTCTTCACAACTACTCCTGGTGGTGCTCGGAGGATCATATGGGATGCCGGGTTGGCGCGTGCAAGGCAAACGCCAAAGGAGGCATTTTGTGCCATCTCTCCCACATGGTTCCAGAGTCCTTTCCAAACCAGCAGTGGCGAGACTCCAACTGGTGCTTATCTGAACCTTTTGCCTCCTTGTGTCATTCCTCCACTTCTTAACCCACTACCTTTGGGGAAAAAAGACTGTAAATCCTCACAGGGTCTCTGTTAGGCGCTCCATGCTCTGGCCTCTCTTGACCTGACCTGGAGCCCCTTCCCACTCTGTGTCTGCTCTGAACTCCTGTCCCTTCTGTCCCCAGGTCATCCTGTAGTTGACCTCTCTACTCAGCCCTGACAAACTGTAAGGCTGCTTAGAGACTTGAGATGCCAGCTCAGACTTTTGTGTATGTGTGTGTGTGTGTGTTTGTTACACGAGGTTTTCTGACTTCTGGGAGCCTGGCAGAGGACAGGCCAAGGAGCAAAAACCTGTCCCCACCCCAAAACACCCCCATCAGTCTAGCCCAGGGCAGGCAGGCAGAGTCTCCATTCTGCACCTGAATACCTGGTGTCCGGCTGAGAGCTCCAGCAGCAGTTCTGGACAGGGCCACCAGGCCTTTGGAGAGGGCCGAGGTGGGGGAGGTGGCCCCAGTCCAGGCTCCCTAAAATCCTGGTTGGTGTAGTCACCGAGTCCCGTAGGCCTGGGCTTGAATTCGGCTTCTATCTTGGGTCGGGCTGTATCGAGCTGTAGAGTCTGCACCAGAGGGTGATTATGGTTGTATTGTATGAGGTTTTCTGATTTCTGTTCTTGAGTTTACTTTCTGAGATTCTAGAACATGATTGGTTCCACTAGTTTGATCTACTGTGCAGCTGAGCAACTCGGGAGAGCCGAATGGCAGCTCTCCCCCATGTGTCTGAGTCTCTGCATGCTGGCTGATAGCCCTGAGGCAGTTCGTGGGCAGGGCCACCAGGCCTCCTGGACAGGACAGAGAGGGGAATGGGGACCCCAGCTCCATCTCCACGAATGCCTGGTGACTTCCGCCTCTGAGAACTGCCTACCTGGGCTTGAACTCGGCTGCTCTGTTCCAGCTCAGATGTTTTTTCTCCAGTAGCTAGGCGAGGTCGAGCACTCTCTTACACTGCCCCGTAGCTTTCTTTCCTCGCTGTACTCTTTCTGCCCACAAGTTCACTTGACTTGTCCTGGTTCCCCACTGGGCTCTAGGCTCCTTGTCCCTTATCAGCAGGCACCCCAGAGGGTCCCATACGCTTGTGTGCCTGTAATCAGATGATACAGGCATGGTGGGGACCAATGACAGAGGCTGGTGAGTGAGCTCAGGCTTTTCTTTCCTTGGGGCCCAGGGCCAGGCTGGAGAAGGAGAGGGACCGTGCCAAGGTGACAGGAGGGAACCCTGGGGAGGTGGCGCAGGACTCTCAGAGAGAGCGGCATCTCGTCCAGCTGCACATGTGTGAGGTAAGGCTTGGGTCTGGGGAGGGACTTCCTGCCTTCCTCTCCTGACCCCCAGGGATACAGCCACAGGCTCAGCCCAGGTCCTGGCCACGTGGCGCTAGAGATGTCAGCATAGTTTCACGATCACAACCACGATCTTCCCGTTGATCATCTATTTGCTAGAGCGGGCACCAGTAATATCTCCATATGTCCTGTCTCATGCCAGTAGAGCCAGGGGGTTTATTTTATTTATTTATTTATTTATTTTTTGCTTTTTTGGGTCACACCCGCGATGCTCAGGGGTTACTCCTGGCTCTGCACTAAGGAGTTATCCTGGCGGTGCTCAGGGAGACCATATGGGATGCCGGGATCGAACCCGGGCCGGCACAGGCTGGCCGACGTGCAAGGCAAACGCCCTACTCGCTGGTCTATCGCTCCGGCCCCTCAGCATAGTTTAGTCATGGCCGAGAAGACTCACCCAGAAATCTGCTCGTATCCTACATCTTACACATCCTGCCCTGCCTTCCCCACAGTATCTGCTCAAAGCTGGAGAGAGCCAGGTGAAGCAAGGGCCTGACTTCCTGCAGAGCCTCATCAAATTCTTCCATGCTCAGCACAAGTAGGTATCTGACTGTGTCCCACCACGACCCCTTCACCCTTCAGGCAGACCCCCAGGGACTCTGGGGCTACAGATCTCATTGGTGATGCTTTTTATAGCAACTCTTGCTTGAGTGCTCACCCTGCGCCAGGCACTAAGTACCTGACATATCTGACTTATTCAAGCCCACAGTTGCCTGTGAGCAGGTCCTGTGATTACCCCCATTCTTCAGATGAGAAAAACTGAGGCGGTGATCCTTGGCACACCTACTCCCCACACTTATTGCTTATCTCTTGTTTTCATCTCTCCGGTCCCTTGTTTGACCTTGGGAATCTTTCAGCTTTTTCCAAGATGGTTGGAAGGCTGCTCAGAGCCTGTCCCCCTTCATTGAGAAACTGGCAGCCTCAGTACACACAGTAAGTCAGTCCTCTCCCATGGGCGTATGTGATCAGGTCAATGCGGGGGGCGGGGGTGGGGGAGGAGTGAGACCCTGCCTCTCTGGGCTCAGGCTCTGCACAGGACGCATCTGGGGGTCTGTCCTCTGTCTCACAGCTGCGGCAAGCCCAGGAGGAGGAGCTGCAGAAGCTGACCCAGCTCCGGGACTCCCTCCGAGGGACACTGCAGCTTGAGAATAGAGAGGTCAGCTCCTGAACCGTCCCCTAGCAACCACGACCCTCCATGGAGGGGGAAGAAAGTAGACCCCCCAAAATGGCCCCCTGAGCAGGAGTGCTTGCAGAATGAGGTCTCCCTGCTAACTCCAAATGCCCTGGGGTTTCCTTTGCATGTCTGAGGAGCAGGATAATCTGAGCAGGAAGAACTCGGGAGGTGGATACAGCATCCATCAACACCAGGGCAACAAGCAGTTTGGCACAGAGAAGGTGGGCTTTCTGTACAAGAAGAGTGATGGGTAAGTGGCACAGAGAGCTCAAGCAGTTTGCCCAGAGTCACACAGCCAGTCAATGACAGGCCAGGAAAGCAGATCACAGAATCCGGGCACCTGAACATCGGAAAATCAGTGATTGAGCTTTACTCCTTTGATTTATTTCTCCTTTGTATGGTTTTTTTGTTTTGTTTTGTTTTGAGGGGCCATACCAGGAGGTGTTCAGGGATCACTCCTGACAATGCTTGGGAGAACCGGAACCATATGTGGTGTTAGGGATGTCACATACCAGGCAAGCACCTTACCTGCTCAACTGCCTGATGTTCTTAACTTGAAGAAAAGCAGCATTTGGCCAGCAGAACTGACACTGCCCTGGACAGCATGGGCTCTCTCTCTTAACCTCTGTGATATACTGGGTAGACCTCTGCTGGCGGTGCCTTGCAGCCCCATATAAAGAAATTAGTTTGTGGGGGCTGGAGTAAATAGTACTCCAGTATTGAGTGCAAGGCAGAGCACTTACCTTGTATTCAGTAGATCCAGATTTCATCTCCGACATCCCATATGACCTCCCCCAGCACCTCTGAGCAACTGCTGGGTGTGGCTCAAAAACCAAAAATTAAATGAATTAAAAAAATAAATTAGTCTGTGAAATGCAAGGCCCTATGGGGTACATTCATGTTCCAACTTAATTATTCATTGTTATAGGAAATAGCTTTGTTAAACCAATGAATATTTATTTCATACAGTAGAAGTGTGGAGTAACTTTGCATCATGGATTTAAAAATTTATTTATTTTATTTTGTCTTAAATGTTTTTTAAAATTTTAAATTTTTTTCTTTTTTTTAATTAAACATTTTATTATACCACCGTGAGATATACAATTACAACGTTGTTCATGTTTAGAGGTTTCGGTCACATAGTGTTCCAGCACCCCGCCCTCCACCAGTGCCCATTCCCCACCACCAATATCCCCAGTTCCCTCCCCTCCCATAGCCTGCCTAAATGGCAGGTTCTTTATCTCTAAAAGTTTATTTTTGAAGTGGGGAGAAGTAGAGATCACACCGAGAGGTGCTCAGGGGTTATTCCTTGGGAGATCACACAGTGCCAGGGGCTCTGAGCAGGGCTCCTGTCTGCAAAGACATACGCTCTAGCCCTGTGAGACAGCCCCTCTGCCCGACAGATGCCATTTTGAAGCACTTAATAGTATCTTGCTTTGTTCTTAGCCCAAAGACATCGGTTGCAGACAGGTGGCTCCCCCTCTTCCCAGACTGGGAGTGCCACAAGGTCAGGCCTGGCTCCCCTCAACAGACTCTCTGTTCCTGGAGGTCCAGACCACACGGTCCCCCTTAGAATAAGACTCCCGGAGAGTGAGCCTGTGATTTTCCCTCCATCAGACTGGGAGGTCCCTGAGGACGGGTCAGGTGGGAGCCCTGAAGTGAGAGTGGAGGGGACGTAAATGGAAGCGGTGAGATGACGGCACACAGGTGGAGTCAGGAATCCGGCGCAGAAACTCTCTTCCTGCTCCAAGGGAGTGAGGTGTGAGTTCGGGTCCTGTCTTTCTCTCTCCTGGGTTCTAGAATTCGAAGAGTCTGGCAGAAAAGGAAGTGTGGTGTCAAGTATGGCTGCCTGACCATCTCACACAGCACGGTAAGCCCAGGCTGGGGGTCAGGGCACAGTGGTGGGCCCTGACGGACGTGTGTTAAACCCTCCCTTCAAGCCTGGCATAAAGATCTGGATCCAAGTAGCCAGAGGTTCCTCTGTGGGAGAAGGCCCCAACTTAATCTTGTCTCACACTCCACCTTCTTTTTAGGGTTTATTGGTGTCCAAGTAGTGCTCAGGGGGTCTGGGAGTCACTCCGGGAGCTTCTCAGCCTAACTGGGGGCCGCCAGGGCCACACCCAGCAGTGCTAGGAGTGGGGGGGCCAGGTTGTGCTGGGGATGGTCAGGGCCTCCATGCTAAGGCCTGTGCTCCAGCTTTTTGACACTGCATGTTCTCAAGATGATGGGAGAGGAAACGTACACTGTTTTGTGTTGGGAGCCAAGCCCTGAGGTGCTCAAGCATTACTCCTGGCTCTGCACTCAGGGATCACTACTGGCAGGGCTCAGGGCCCATATTGGGTGTTGGGGATTAAACCCAGGTCAGCTGCGTTCAAGGCAAGTGCCCTACCCGCTATATTATCACTCCGGCCCCTAGAGATTCCCTGGAGCAGGATTATTATGCCTGTTCAACAGATTCAAAACAGATAAGGAAGAGTTTGGGAGGCCCAGAAGCCCCCCAAACTTACTTGGCCTGCTGACCCTTTTCACAAACCAACAAACAAAACCCCTCAGCACCCTGTCCCTGGAAATATATTTTCTTTTAAGTGCCCCTAGTTGCACCTAAAGCTCCTACTATCCCCTTAAAGCTCCTACTATCCCCTTGGATCCTTCCGGCACCCCTAGGTGGGTTAGGTGGTGTTACCCACTTTGAGAAACGGTTTGACCCCTGCGCTCCCATTAACACAGATCAACCGGCCCCCAGTGAAGCTGACCCTGCTGACCTGCCAAGTGAGGCCCAACCCCGAGGAGAAGAAATGCTTTGACCTAGTCACACGTGAGTCTTCTGCACACACACACTCTCCTCCCCCATCTGCCCAGGGCTTCTCTCAGACCCTTCTGCAACTAGGGGTTGTCAGTTCGGGGACAAGGTGGTCTTTGTCTAAACCCACAGTCTGTTCTGTGGGCGCAAGGTTCCCGTAAAGCACGCTGGAGTGGATCTGGGTGGCACAGCTTTGGAATTACTGTTTCATACGTTTCATTACGTCCTCGGGGAGCCTTGGGTGCCTATCCTGGCCGGGAGGCTGCTGCACCTACACCAGGACTCGAAAGGGCTAGAAAGCCCTGGTCCTTTGGGAGGGCCAGGGCTGTGTGGTGGGGACCTGGGGAGCATTGTGGGACCCTTGGGGCAGGAAGGGTCAGGGAACGCTGTGGCAGACAGAGAGTATTTGAGTTTAGTTGGCGGGCCACAGCAGGCAGAGCTGGGGTTAGGACATCTCAGGAGACAGGATGGGTGGGTGAGAGCAGGAGAGGACCCAGCCCATGAGGACCCCCAGGAGGAGGCTTGCTGAGGCCCAGGAACCCCTCTTCAAGGTCTCACCCTTGTCTCCAGGCAATAGGGAGCCGTGACCAAGGAATAGTACGGCAGGCAGGGTGCTTGCCTTACACATGGCCAACTCGTGTCCAGTGCCCAGCACTCTATATGGTTCCCCACCACCACCAGCCAGAGTGATCCCTGAGCCCAGAGCCAGGGGTAAAGCCTGAGCTAGCTGGTGTGGCCCCAAAACCAAAAAAGGGAAAAACAGAAAAAAGGAGCCAAGGTGGGAGTGGGGTAAGAGGAGGAGCCCCAGGGCAGAGGAGTAGCCCCCACCCACCGCAGCTGGGCAGGGTGGCAGAAGGGTGGGAGTGGGAACAGCCGCCGTGGCAGTAGGTCACCCGACAGCGGGCGTCACACTGGGGGGCCTTTGCGATTCTATGTGGAAAGAGATGTCTGAGGAACTGCCTGCCCCTCGCCGTCCACTGTTTGCAGGCCACCGTCCAACCCGCCCCACATTTGGCAGGCCTGGCCCCTCAGGGAACGAAGCACCCACTCCAGGAGCCCCCTCCCCTTTGGGCCCAAAGTAGACCCTCTAGATTGCTGTGCCCAGACCTGCTCCTTCCTGCCCCACAGACAACAGGACATACCATTTCCAGGCGGAGGATGAACATGAGTGTGAGGCGTGAGTGCTCCCCACGGCCTGCCTGGGGTGGGACGGGGGTGCCTTAAGGCGGGGCAGAGGCCTGGCGTCATCCTGCACCTCGCGACACACCCTGCAGGTGGGTGTCGGTGCTGCAGAACAGCAAGGATGAAGCCTTGAGCAGTGCCTTCCAGGGGGAGCCCAGCGCCTGCCCAGGGCCCTGGGGCTGCTCCGCCGGGCTGGACGGGGAGCCCCAGGATCTTACAAAGCTGCTCATCGCTGAGGTGAAGAGCAGGCCCGGGAACGGCCAGTGCTGCGACTGCGCGGGCTGCAGGTGGGGCTGCTGGGGCAGGGCTAGGCGGGAGGTGGTCGTGGAGGAGGGCTGCACTTCCGGACACCAACTGCTCTTCCTTACAGACCCCACGTGGCTCAGCACCAACCTCGGCGTGCTCACCTGCATCCAGTGCTCAGGCGTCCACCGCGAAGCTGGGCGTGCGCTTCTCGCGCATTCAGTCGCTCACCTTGGACCTGCTGGGTCCCTCCGAGTTGCTGGTGAGAGCTGTGGGCAGGGTGGGGGCGTGGTTTGATCAGGGGCGTGGGGCGGGGCCTAGAGGTTCCCCCAGAGCAGAATGGGACAGGGTCTGCCCTAGAAAGAGGCTGGAGCGTCCATCCTCCAGGTGTTGTCCTAACCCCTTGGTTTTAATCTCCACCACTTTCTTCCCACCTGAGCTTGCCTTGAACATCGGGAACACGCGCTTCAATGAGGTCATGGAAGCCCAGCTGCCCTCAAACGGTGGAGCTAAACCCTCAGCCGAGAGTGACATGTAAGGGCCCTGGCTGGGGTCTGCTTCCCCAGCTCCCAGGAACTCTGAAGGGTCTTGCACAGAAGTCCGGGCAGAGGGGGAGCCCCAGCTCTGGAAGAGTCCAGTGCCGGGTTCTGAGGGAAAGAAGACCCCTAACTCTCTCGAGATGCTTCCTGGGCAGCATGGGGTAGACCATTCTGCCCTGAGACTCCCCGTTGCCTTTGGCAGGAGCACCCGCAGAGACTATATTGTGGCCAAGTATGTGGAACACAGGTTTGCCCGGCGAGCCCGCATGACCCCCAGAGACTCGGACAGCCATTTGCAGCCAGGACCTTCTGTCAGTGCTAGAGGCCTTTGCTAACGGGCAGGACTTTGGACAACCTCTGCCTGCGCCAGATGGGCAGGTGAGATCCACCCCCAAGGTCCACTTAGAATCCACCTGCACTGTCATACTCCCCAGTCCTCCAGGGCCAGCTATCACTTTCCTTTACCCTACTTGAGGTCTTCTCAAGCCCACCCATCAGAGGGGAAGATATGGGCTGAGTAGGTGGCTTAGTGGTTAGAACACTTGCCCTGCATGTGTGAAGTCCTGGGTTCTGTTTCACTGCAGCATTATCCCCCAGCATTCAGCCCGCAGTAGGTAGCTCCTGACCCTACAGGTGTGGCCCTCAAACTGAACAAAACAACAGGAGTGAAAAAGGGAGAGATCTAAGCTGAATCCTGGTGCCGACTTCCTAGCTGAATGATTCAGAGCGGGTTATTTAACTTCTTTTTTGTCATTGTTGGGTCACACCCAGCAACACTAAGGGGTTCCTCCTGGCCCTGGACTCAGGAATTACTCCTAGCAGTGCTCAGTGGGACCATATGAGATGCCGGGAATCAAACCCAGATTCGCCGTGCAAGGCAAACGCCCTGCATGCTGCACTCTCACTCCAGCCCCTGTTTCATTTTATAATTCTCATTTTCCCTTATCTATAAAATGAAGTTCCCTTATCTATAAAATGAATCCCAGAACGACCACCAACTGGGAACTCTTTGGTACCACTGAGGCAACATGGGAAGATACCATCATTGGCGACATCGATGAAGAATACAACCGACTGGTTCAGCACCTCCATGATTGTGCGAAGAATGCCGAGAGAGAAAGACACAAAAGGACTCCTGTCTTCAGAAACTCTGGAGCTCATTCACCAACGTGGCAAGGCGCAAGCCTCAGGCAACCAAATGCTAACATCCAAGCTTGCAAAGCAGTGCAGAGAAGTGATAAAGGAAGACCTCAAAGAGAGAAGAGCAGAAATACTGGAAGATGCAGCAGAAGCTGGGAAAAGCATTCACATCGCCCGCCTGTCCTTTGCCAACTATAAGACCAAGATGACTGCCCTCCAACGTCCTGATGGATCTATCACATCTTCCAGAAGGGCAATGGAGAAGATTATCCATGACTTCTACTCAGATCTCTTTGATAGCCACGTCCACCTGCCCACATACCAAATTCCACAGGATGGCTATGTCGTTCCCAACGTTCTCCCTTCTGAAATCCAACATGCCATTTTGTCAGTAAAGAAGGGAACAGCACCAGGCCCAGACAAAGTCAGACCCGAACACCTGAAGAATCTGCCTTCAGTACTCATCAATACACTGGTTTGGCTCTTCACATGCTACCTGTCCGAATGCAAGGTGCCCTCCCAATGGAAAACCAGCAGGACAGTTCTACTGTTCAAGAAGGGAGACATTCACGACATTGGCAACTATCACCCCATCTGCCTGTTGTTTGTCATCTATAAGCTGTTCACTCGAGTCATCCTGAACAGGATTGGCAGAACATTAGATGAAGGGCAACCATGCGAGCAAGCTGGCTTCCGAAAAGGATTCAGCACGATTGACCATATCCACATAGTAACCAAGCTCATTGAAGTTTGTAGGGAGTTCAGGATGCCACTCTGTCTCACGTTCAATGATTTAAAGAAAGCCTTTGATTCTGTGGAGACTGAAGCAGTCATTGAAGCCCTAGCCAAACAGGGTGTTCAAACCCAATACATCAAGATCCTTCGTGAGCTGTATTACGGACTCACCACCAGGATCTCACCATTCTACAAAGAAGTGATCATTGATGTCAAAAGAGGGGTTCTGCAGGGTGATACCATTTCACCAAAAACTCTTCAGCGCCACCCTTGAGAACATTATGCGACAATTAGAATGGGAAGGAATGGGAGTGAAGATAGATGGTCAGCAACTAAACCACCTCCGCTTCGCTGATGACATCATTCTAATAACACCAAATATTAGCCAAGCGGCACAAATGCTGGCTGACTTCAACCAAGAATGTGGAAAGATAGGTCTATAGCTGAACCTCAGCAAAACTATGTTCATGATAAATGAACTAGTTCCAGAGGCCCCATTCACTCTCAATGGAACAAACATCTCTGAATGCAGCAGTTTTGTGTACCTAGGTCGAGAAGTCAACATGATGAACGACCTAAAACCTGAGCTGCGCAGGATGAAGAGAGCAGCATGGAATACCTTCAAAAGCATCGAAGAAATAGCTAAAAAGACAAAGAACCTCCGGCTCTGGGCACATCTCTTCAATTCCACCATTTTCCCTGTATTAACGTACGCCTCAGAGACCTGGGCCCTACGAAAGCAGGATGAGAATGCTATTCGGGTCTCCCAAAGAGGAATCGAAAGAGCTATGCTTGGAATATCATGCCTCACTCAAGTGAAAGAAGGAATCCGGAGCCCCGACCTCCGTCGCTGTTCCAGAGTCAGGGACGCTGTCTCGCTTTGCCATGGCATCGAAAATCAGATGGGCTGGACATGTAATGCAATTTGGAGACGACCGCTGAACTAGAGCCATTACCGACTGGATCCCACGGGACGTCAATAGATCACGTGGCCGCACACCTACAAGATGGTCAGACTTCTTCGTCAAGACCCTGAACGAGGGGCCGGAGTGATAGCCCAGCAGGTAGAGCGCTTTGCCTTGCACGCAGCCGCCAACGCCGGCCCGGGTTTGATCCTCGGCATCCCATATGGTCCCCGAGCACCGCCAGGTGTAACTCCTGAGTGCAGAGCCAGGAGTAACCCCTGAGCATCGCTGGGTGTGACCCAAAAAACAAAACAAAAAAAAAAAGACCCTGAACGAACGGTTTGAGGCTCTTTGTATTCCTGAATCAACCAGATGCCATTGGGCTACACTGGCACGTGATAGGGTCAAATGGAAATATTACTGACACCCGCTCGAGCAAATCGACGAGTAACGGGATGTCAAGTGATCAAGTGATCAAGTTATAAAATGAATTAATAACAGTGCTCAGTTTCAAAGTGAGAATTAAATTGTACTGTATATATAATGAGCCTGGCACATAATATGTGTTAGTAAGTTAGCTTTAATTCCTTGAATTGGTTTGGAGGTGGATAGTTCAGGGGTCAAGGTGCTTATCTATCTTGCACGTGCCTGTTTTGCTCCCTGAGCTGCTGGGTAAGCCCTCCTTGAAGCCACTTCCAGTCACATTGCTAGGAATAGCCCCTGAGCACCTACAAGTGTAGCCAGGCACCTTCTCCCCCCACATACACAGCAAGTGACCAGGAAAGGCCGTTCCATTGGTGATTCTAAACCGCCATGTGATCTGGGGGAGATGAGTATTGTTTTCAGTTTTGTAAGATGTAGAGTGTTAGGAATTGTTGAACGATAGTCTGAAAATACTTACCACAACTGAACTTTATACTTAGAAATATAGGTGGTGGGCCGGAGGAGTAGCCTAGCGGGTAGGGCGTTTGCCTTGCACGCGGCCAGCCAATGCCGGGCTTGGGTTCAATCCCGGCATCCCATATGGTCCCCTGAGCAACGCCAGGAGTAATTCCTTAGTGCAGAGCCAGGAGTAATCCCTGAGCATCGCCGGTCTGACCCAAAAAGCAAAAAAAAAAAAAAAAAAGAAAAGAAAAAAAAGAAATATAGGTGATAAATTTAATTGTTTCATTACCTTAAATTCGTGATCAAATTATGCATTTTATTTATTCATTTATTTATTTATTTATTTATTTATTTATTATCTTGCTTGTTGGGTCATACCTGGTGATGCTCAGGGGTTACTTCTGACTCTGCACTCAGGAATTAATTGTGGTGGTGCACGGGGTACCATATGGGATGCTGAGGATCAAACCCCAGTTGGCCGTTTGAAAGGCAAATGCCCTACCCGCTGTACTATCACTCTGACCCCAAATTATGCATTTTAAATAGCAATATTCCTGAAGCTACCAGATGCCATTGGGCTACACTGGCACGTGATAGGGTCAAATGCAAATGTTACTGGCGCCCGCTCGAGCGAATCGATGAATAACGGGATGTCAAGTGATCAAGTGAAATAGCAATAAAAATTTATAATGTGGGCTGGAGCGATAGTACAGTGGGTAGGCCATTTGCCTTGTACATGGATCACCAGGTTTTGATCCCTGGCATCCCATATGGTCCCCGAAGCATCACCAGGAGTGATTCCTGAGTTCAGAGCCAGAAGTAATCACTGAGCATTGCCAAGTGTGACCCAAAAAGCCAAGAAATAAATAATTTGTAATGTGCTCAAAGAGATATATCATTGGGAGGGCTGAAATTTGTCACTTTTTGTTACCGCATTAGAGGGAGAGATTTAGGGGGGCTTCACATGAAACACTTGTGGTGTGGGCAAAAGCCAGGGATCAAACCAGGGGCCCTCACATGTAAAACATGTGCTCTATCATTGAACCATAGCCCCCAGACACCCAAATTTACCATTTTAAACTTTTCTTAATTTAAAAAGAAAAAGGGGAGAGGGGATAAAAACTGAAAATCAACAGTACTTCCATCTGAAAGTTGGATTTTGTGTATTTGAGCTGCTGAGGTGTCATTAGGGCTGGCCGGGTGGCATTTAGGGTGTAGCTCTCAAACAGAAAAAGAGGCTGGGACAGTCTGCACAAAAACAGAAAGCAGGTTAGTGGGGGAAGCAGCAGAGAGAGAGAGAGAGCGAGAGAGAGAGAGAGAACAGGAGCCCTGAGCCAGGAACCACCTTCTGCTGGGGCAAGAAGAGGAAGAACCTGGGAAGGAAGCTGGTTGGTCACTCCCAAATGTGGCTTCATCCACGCCCCTCTCCTCCCCTCTGGTTTCTTGAGTGTGAGGAGGCAGCAAGAGTTGAAGAGAGTAATACGGGGGCATGGGTGGCAACTCAAGAGCTGTGAACTTGTATTCAGGCACCTGGAGAGCTTGCCCTGCACTTGGCCATCAGAGCCGCTGACCAGGCCTCTCTGCCCCTCGTGGATTTCATCATCCAAAATGGGTAAGAGCTGCCCTGTTCGTCCATGTCTTCATGCTCCTCCCTTCTCTGACTCCTTTCCTTCTTCCTGCAACACCTGACTTTGGCCCCTTATCTGGCTTTCCCGTCCCCCTCCCTGACCCCAGCGGTCACCCAGATGCCAAGGCTGCTGATGGGAACAGCGCCCTGCACTGTGCTGCTCTCTACAACCAACCTGACTGCCTCAAGCTGCTGCTGAAAGGGAGAGCCTCGGCTGGCACAGGTGGGCACCCTTCCTCACTGCCCCTGCCTCTCTCCTAGATGGACGCCACACTGAGGACCAGCCTAGGCTCTGCAGACAGACCTGCGGTCTAATCCTTGTCTGTCTCTGCCCACTCTGAGGACCTTGGATTTGTCCATTTAGCTTCAAGTCCTCGGTGTCATTCTCTGTGAAATGGGGATCATTACTCTGACCGAGTGGGTCTTCTGGGAGAGACGATAGAAAACAAACATCATCTTTATCTGAACAATAGGCATTGTAATAACTACCATTTGTTACTTAATATTTTAATATGCCAAGTGTTCTTAAAAGTATTGAATCAGTCCCTCTCAGCAGCTGTGTAGGACAGAGAGATAGTAAAGGGGATACGGCCTTTTCCTTAGCTTCTCTTTACCTGCCTTGCCTGATGCCAAGCAGCCAACCCCAGTACCTGGTACTGAGTATGGTCCCCCTGGGAACCACCAGGGGTTCAATCCTGAGCACAGAGCTGGGAATAGCCACTGAGCCCATTGGGTGTGGGCCCAATGCCTCCAACCTTCCCCACTGCAAAACAAATGAAAACCTCAAAAAACACAAAACCTTCATCAGGTCGTAAAAACAAATAACCTATTCATCTTATAGATGAGAAAGCGAAATAGCAGAGAGGTTAAATAACTTGCTGAAAGCCACATAGCCAGGAAGAAGCAGGGACAGGATTCAATCACTTGGTTCCAAAGGCCCCTCTTAACCTAGTAGCGTACTTTTCACCCTGACCTTCACCATTCTCACAGTGAACGAGGCAGGAGAGACAGCTCTGGACATTGCCAGGAAGAAGCAGCACAAGGAGTGCGAAGTTACTGGTGAGGTCGAATGGGGAGGCGAGCCCTTGCCGTCTGCTGAGCCCCCGACCCTGTGTCTCCCTCTGCTAAGCCATTGACACGCTAAACTGCCCTGGCTTTTTGTTTTGGGCAGCTGGAGCAGGCTCTGGCTGGGACCCTGACCTTCCCTCTGCATCTGGACTATGCCTGGGGGTGTCTGCAGAGGCTGGCTCTGACAGTGAGGAAGAGGAGGAAGAGAAGGTGGGTCCTAGCTCTTGCTTCTCAGGCTTCAAGTTAGTAGAAGAGAAGGAACTAAGCTTGGACCTGGTGTGGGCTGAGGCTGGTCTGGAGGAATCAGGCCATCCTCCCTCCTGCTCTTTCATTCCAGCAGCGCTGCCCTCTGAAACCCCCACTCCAGGCCCGCTGGGTCAGTGGGAGAGTGGATTTCAGCAACAAAACCTATGAGACCATCGCCAGCGTGGGGCCACCCACCCCTCAGAGCCAGAATGAGATTTGCCCTCCACCCTTGCCAGTCAAGAACCCTTCCCGGACTGTGGTCCCAACGCGCGTACAGGATATGGCAGTGGAGGTACGGTGGCCACCCCGAAGAATGCCCGTTCATTGAAGGCTGCTTTGTGTTGCTGGGCGCTGAGCTGAGAGTGCAGGTGTTAGTCTGCTTCCTGACCTTCACCTATCAGCTAGGGGGTATCAGCACCCTTTAAAGGAGCATAAATACTGTGCAAATCATCAAGCACATGTCTTCCTCTTTTTGACCTTCATTTTTGGGCCACACCTGGTAGTGCTCAGGGGTTACTCCCTGGCTCTGCACTCAGGGGTCACTTCTGGTGGTACTCAGCCCACCATCTGGGTGCCCAGGAATCAAACCCAGGTTGACCACATGCAAGGCAACCTCCCTACCCGCTGTGCATCTCTCCGCTCCTCCCCCACCCCAGCATATGTCTTTTTTTTTGGGGCGGGGGTCATACCCGGCGACACTCAGGGGGTTGCTCCTGGCTCTGCACTCAGGAATTATTCCTGGCCGTGCTCGGGGACTATATGGGATGTGGGGGGATCAAACCTGGGTCAGCCGCATGCAAGGCAAACACCCTACCCGCTGTACTATCGCTCCAGCCCCACAAGCATATGTCTTGAGTGTGTGAGACCGTGGCTTCGACCCCTGGCACAACTGAGTGTAGATTGCCCCTCCGCCTCCAAGCCTTGGCTCTCCCACTACCACCACCACAACCCAGAAGCAGCAGAAATAGTTATAATGTGCCCAAGATTCCGTAGCCAATAAGTCTCTGATGTAGGAGTAAATCCAACCCTGGGGCCAGAGAGATTTTGCAGAGGTTAAGGTAGCTTGCCTTGCATAGGTGACCCTGATCCAATCACCAGCACCTTTGAGCACCCCAAGGAGTGACCCCTGAGCACAAAGGCAGGAGCAAGCCCTGAGCACCACTGGTTGAAAAGCTAAAACAAACAGATAAAAAATAAAACATCCGAGTCGGGTTCGATCCCGGCATCCATATGGTCCCCGGCCCCGGGTAATTCTGAGGGCAGAGCCAGGAGGAACCCCTGAGAGTTGCCTGGGTGTGACCCACTCAAATAAAAGAAAGAAAAGCATTTATTGAGCATTTGCTTTGTCTCTAGTTCTAGAGGCTACCAGGACACAGAGTCGTAGGGGAGATGGAAGCTGGATAGTTGCACACCTAAGCTGAAGATTTTTCTGTAACTCTCTGCAAATAGAATGGAAGACACTGAGAACTTACAAACTAAATCTTAGGGCTGGAGTGATAGTCCAGCAGGTAGATCATTTGCCTCACATGTGACCGACCTGGGTTCG
This sequence comes from Cryptotis parvus, assembly GCA_021461705.1. Classification (NCBI taxonomy): domain Eukaryota; kingdom Metazoa; phylum Chordata; class Mammalia; order Eulipotyphla; family Soricidae; genus Cryptotis; species Cryptotis parvus. Next base: position 27,157 of record JAJIBD010006950.1, on the reverse strand, counting down.
ATTCCCCAGCATCCCATATGGTCCCTCAAATACTGCGATGAGTAATTCCTGAGCACAGAGCCAGGAGTAACCCCTAAGCAATGACCCCCCAAAAAAGCAAGACAAAAATATCTTAAAGCTGGATTGAATAAAAATCTTTTACAGAGGAGAACAGTAAATATTTTATGTGCTTAAGCCATTACCTGGGGCTGGAGCAAGTTGGGCAGGTACAGCAGGTTGGGCATTTATCTGCCTTGCATGCAGCTGACTCAGTTCAATCCCCTGCATACCATATAGTACTCTGAGCACCTTCAGGACCAATTCCTGAGTGCAGACCCAGGAATAATCCCTTAGTATTGCTGGGTGTGACCCATAAAAAAAATGGACATTGCCCTGTCCAGAATAAAAATACTCCATTATCCCATTTTTATCTCTCTCTCTTTTTTTTTACTTGTTTGCTTTTTGTGTTACACCTGATATTAGGGTAATTCTGACTATTCCCTCTGGGATCACTCCTGGGGGACCCAAGAGACCATATGGGGTAGCAGAGATCGAACCAAGGTCTGCCACGTGCCAGACACGCACCCTACCCACTGTGCTATCTCTCTCCAGCCCCCATTTTTATCTCTTAACTTACATTTCATTTTGGTTGTGGGTCACATTTAGTGGTGCTCAGGGACTACTCCTAGCTTAGTGCTCCTGGGATTCTCCCAGTGGTACTCAGGGATTGTGCAGTGCCTGGTATCAAATCCTGGTCTCATGTATGCAAAGCATGTAATCCAGCCCTTGGAGGTATCCTCCAAGTTCCCCTAATTTTAACTTTAGGTAGTATTTATTTAATCTGCTGTATCACTATGTTACAAAGCTGTTCATGGTTGGGCCTCAGTCCTAAGGAGCGGTGGGTGTTGGAACTGTACGACTAAACTGCTCCTTTGTCTCTACATAGAAAGGCTTTTGAGTTTAAAGGGTAATAATTTCTAAGAAAATGATACACATACACACATAAAAATGCAGTTCACTATAGTGTAAGGCACTGCATTCTAGGAACATAAATCCCAAAGGACAGACATTTGAGTGTTTGGTTGAACATTATTTCTCCCACACTAACACAGTGCCTGACTGTTCCCAAGAGATCCCTGTCAAATAGGTGAATTATCCTTTTCTTGGAAGCTCAGGAGGAAGGGAGCCTATCTCGGAGAGAAGGAGGTGGCTAAGGAGGTGGGCGGGGGTAGCTTCTGAGCTGAACGTGAGAGATGAGCAGGAGGTTGAGATCGAGGGGAAGCAGAGGCAAATTAGTGTGGGAACGCAGCCTGGCCTTCATGAATGACTGGGCCAGGCATGATGGGGCAGCATCAGAGGGCCGGAGAGAGGAGAGGTTCGTGGGAAGAGGGATCAGGGGGATGGTCAGAACCATGAGAGGCTAAAGACTTCTCTGAGGGGGCCGGAGCGATAGCCCAGCGGTAAGGCGTTTGCCTTGCACGGCTGGGCCTGTGCCGGCCCAGGTTCGATCCCCCGGCATCCCATATGGTCCCCTGAGCACCGCCAGGAGTAATTCCTGGGTGCAGAGCCAGGAGTAACCCCCGAGCATCGCCGGGTGTGACCCAAAAAAGCAAAAATAAATAAATAAAGACTTCTCTGAGGGCTGAGGTAGTAGTACAGTGGGGAGGGCATTTGCCTTGTTATGCGCTGACCCAGATTCTATCCCCAGCATCCCATACAGGCCCTGAGCATCGCTGGGCGTGACCGAGAAAAATAGACTTCTCTTATTACTTCTGATTTCAGATCGATCAGAAACGCCCACCCTGAACTTCGGAGCCTGTCGGACCCCCTGAGAGCCTCAGCAGTCCAGCTTCTTCCTCCTCCAGCCTCACCAGCCCTGCGGAACATGGAAGTCCCAGTCAAACCCTGCTCAGCTCTGAAGAGGGTCTCTGGGAGTCCCCAGGCCTCTCCCGGCCTGGCCTGGTGCCTGGAACCACCCCTGTGGAGACATACCCCCGGTCAGGTTCAGGTCAGTGAACCCGCCCCTGCAGTCTGGGGCAGTCTCCCGACCTGTCTGGGCATCCATTTGTTTCTCCACACTGGAACAGTGCCTGCCTTGCAGCGCCGAGTGCTGACAACTGCAGAAGTGCTGGGCCTGGAGTACACGGCAGTGGGCCGGGTGGGTGGGCCTGGAGTACACGGCAGTGGGCCTGGAGTACACGGCAGTGGGCCTGGAGTACACGGCAGTGGGACTTCACGGTCACCCACTTCACACGGCCCAGAGCTGGGGAGGGCGGGATTTGTCCCACCCTGCGGCCCATTCGGTAGACTCCTAGTGGGGGCTCTGCCTCATCCCCAACTCCGACCCACGGCCCGGGCCTCCTTTCTGTACAGCTCTTCCAGGAGTAGACCAGGAGGTATTTCCAGAGCCTTGCCAGTTCCTGGGCCTGGACAACCCTGACCTGGGGAACTAATGGACCTTTGCACATTCACCCTAAACCCAGCCTGGCTTTCTGGGCCCTTTCTCCCATGCTAGAGGGTGGAGATTTCTGTGGACTTGGGGGTCACTTCAACCTTCGTCTGTGTTCCAGCTCCGAGAGCACTCGCTCATATCGGGGTGGGGCCCGGAACCTGGAAGACTCCCCCTCAGCCAGGCAGCCTCTCCCGAGAAGGAACATACCGGTAGGAGCTCTTGGATGTGGTTCCACCTCACGTCTTTAAACCTCATTTGTAAAATGGGGTTGGTTTCATATGGCTACAGCAGAACACTTATAGAATGGAGATAAACAGCTGGTATCTAATCAGTACTTTAGAAGTGCCCTTTCACACCCTTTTCTCCACAGACTGGCTTCACCGATGGGAGAGGGCTCAAGGACTGGGGCTCTCCCAGCAAGTTCTGTGCCCCTTTTGCAAGACTAGCTCCTTGCTGGCCCTTGTATGCCTGGACCATCCCCATGTTGGATCCCAATGCTCAAAGCTAGGACTTGAACCTACGAGACTGGGGGTCTGACGTGATCATTCCTCTCCATCTTGCTTTCTCTGTTCCTTGTGCCTCTGTCGCTGGACTTCTTCCTTGCTGTGGAGCCAAGACACTGACCCAGGCAAGCTGGAGCTGGCAGTCAAGTCTCTCCCCTCCGTCCCATGGCCACCAGGGAGCCCTGTGGATGGAGCCAAGTGCTGCTGAGCTAGCTTTAGCTACAGAACCCCAGCCCTCATCAGACCAGGCCTCTTTCTTCCAGCATTCTAGGCTGTCCACAAAAGTTGGACCCGGTGCCTCCATCATTGTTTAGACCAGGAATTCTGCCATATTAGGAGCTTTCTTTTCTGCCATTCTTAGCTTGTCTTCTGTTCCCTGCGTCCCAGCTCTATGTCTGACCCTATGTGGGACATTGCAAGTGGCAGATGAGTAAGGCAGGGTCCTGCAGGTTTGGTCTCTTGCTGGGAAAGCTGATCTTGAAGGGAGATGGGTTTGGGGATGGGTAGGACCAAGTTCCTGGAGATGGTTCTGAGCTCAAGGGCAGACTGGTTTATACCTGTGCGAGGTTCTGAGCTCAAGGGCAAGCTGGTTTATACCTGTGCGACATTGTCGTTGTCTATTATCTGTAGCCTTTGTCTGTCCCAGGTCAATGTCCATATACTGTGCCGGTTCATAAATAAATATCCTGAGCATCTCTTCATTTAAGGAACAGCACAGCCTTCCCAGAAACATTTCCAGGTATGCGTTTCTCAGCTAAGACGTAGAGTAAGATTTGTCCCCATTAGCCTGTTCCCCTAACTTAGCAGGAAAGAAAGGAGTGGTTTGGAGCGACAGTCTAGCAGGAAGCACTTGCCTTGCACATGGCAGACCCGGTTTGATTCCCAGCATCCTTAGTCCTCCCCGAGTCCTTCAGGAGCAATGAAGTGAAGAGCCAGTAGTAAGCCCTGAGCACGGCCAGATGTGCCCACATCCCCCAAAAAAGGAGTGGTCTGAAAGATTAGTTCTGGTTTCTTGCTCCTTTTCCCCCTTAGTCACCACAAAAGCTTTTAGTTGTAGGAAAGGCGAAGGAGAAAGGAAAGAAGTAGAGATAGGAGGGCAGAGACGTAAAGGTTCTGTCTCCCAGTGCCAGGAGGCCCAGTGGGGCGCCACATCGGAAAGTATCACCAGTTGCTGATGCCAGCTGTGCTATTGCTGGGCAAGGGGCCCTGGGAGGGATGTGCCAGGCCAAGCAGGGGAGGCTGTGAGTGACCAACACAGCCTGGCCTAGGAGACTCGCTCCTTCCTCTGGCGCCTAACTGGTCTGCAGTTTCCCCAGAACAGGGTTGACTTCAAATCCCCAGCTGCTGGTTTTGTTCATCTCAGACTTGTTATTTTGCTCATCTCTAATAAACTATTTTTTTAAAGTAATTCCATTGGTTTCATTTCTGTGATCTGAAGAGCAGCAGGGAAGGGGATGTTAGGGCTTGACGCTGTTTCTCCGGATCTGGAATGAGAGAAGCCAGGGGACAGCAGCAGCCGGTAACACTTGGCAATGCAAAGACCTTTGCTTATTTGTTTTTGGGCTACACCCAGAGGTGCTCAGCGACTGCTCCTCTGGGGACCAAACCCAGGCCCCCACATGTAAGTATGTACTCCAGCCCGTAGAGCCCCCGCCCCAGCCCTACAGCAGTTTTGATTGTCACCACCTGGAATGTACTACTGGCATCTAGTGGCTCAAGGTCAATGATGCTGCTAAGATATCCTACAATACACGGGTCTGCCCTCAGCTGTGATTATCCAGTATGTTCATAGTGCTGACACTGAGAAACTGGCGTGGAGGACAGGGCAACGGACTAGGAGTCTGAAGACCTGCAGTGTAGTCTGCAATGGCCCCTGCCTCAGTTGGATTTCCCCTGAAATAAGGATTTAGGGGGCAATCACACCCAGCAGCGCTCAGGGCTTACTCCTGATTCTGTGTTCAGGGATCATTCCTGGTACCGTTGGAGGCATCATGTGTGCTGCTAGTATGGAACTGGAGTTGACCCAAACAAGGCAAGTGTCTAAACCTGTATTGTCTCTCGCCCCAGGGGATCGCCATGTTAATGGTGAGATGATCTCAGGAAACATAAAGGGGAGAGAAAAATGAATTAAAAACACCTGTTAAAGGGTTTGTGTTTCTTTTTTTGGGGGATCTACACTTGGCAATGTTCAGAAGTTACTTCTGGCTCTGTACTCAGGAATTACTCCTGGCAGTGCTCGGGGACCATGTGGGATATCAGGGATCAAATCTGGATTGGCCGCATGCAAGGCAGATGCCCTACCCTCTGTACTATCACTCCAGCCCCAAAGGAAGGTTTTTTTTTCCTCTCTTATGTGAACACTCTCCACCCCCAAGTCACACCCTGCAGGCTTCTGTGCAGTTTAAACTTCATTCTTTGGTGATGATACCCCAGAAGTGTCACCCAGTTAAGGTATCTGTGACCCTCACCCAGTTTTGATAATACAGAATCGGGTTTAAGGATGGTGTGTGCATGTGTATACATTTTCCTTACCAATAAACTCTGTTTCAGGCTTGCTGTGAGTAGGTCTTTCTTATTCATAGCTTTAACGTGGCAATACATTCTTTTGAATGAAAAAAAATTTAAAAAAGCATGCCTTTCCTCTCAGTCTCAGTTCATACCTCAAGGTGAATTCATGCCATGCTGGCTGTGAGACCCAACCTGGGACGTGCTTCTCTTAAGCTTCTCTCAAGAAAAGTCTGGAGGAATTCACTGGATACCCCAAGTCACAGCCCCCCCCACTGGTTTCTGTTTTTCATGACTCCCTTTCAGGGAATTCTTCATTTCCTACCCCAGCCCTAAACCCCCCAAACACCACTATAGATTGTTCAGTTACACCCTCTTGCTGAAGAGGTCACTTGATCACTTGATCACTTGAATCCCGTTATTCATTGATTTGCTCGAGCGGGTGCCAGTAACATTTCCATTGGACCCTATCACGTGCCAGTGTAGTCCAATGGCATCTGGTTGATTCAGGAATATGAAGAGCCTCAAACCGTTCCTTCAGGGTCTTGACAAAGAAGTCTGATCATCTTGTAGGTGGGCGGCCACGTGGTCTTTTGACATCCCATGGGATCCAGTCAGTAAAGGCTCTAGTCCAGCGGTCATCTCCAAATCACATTACATGTCCAGCCCATCTGATTTTTGATGCCTTGGCAAATGAGACAGACAGCATCCCTGATTCTGGAATAGCGACGGAGGTCGGAGCTCTGGATTCCTTCTCTCACTTGAGTGAGGAGTGATATTCCAAGCATAGCTCTTTTCGATTCCTCTCTGGGAGACCCGAATAGCATTCTCATCCTGTTTCATAGGGCCCAGGTCTCTTAAGGTGTAATTCCACCCAATCTGTGGAAACTCATGGTTCCTTGGGGCTTGCCTTAGATACAGCCAACCAAGGTTTGATCCCCAGCACCATGATCTCTGGCACCTTATTCGGTCTTCTGAGCACTGCCAGGAGTAACCTTTAAGCATGGATCCAAGAGTAAGCTCTGAGCATAACCTGGTTGTGCCCCACCCAAAGAGACCCAAATTAAATTTTGGTTTTTTGAGGCACACCCAGCAGTGCTCAGGGGTTACTCCTGGGGTGCTCTGGAAACTAAATGGGATGCTGTGGTTTGAACCCGGTTAACCGCATGTAAGGCCAATGCCCTATCTGCTATACTATCTCTCTGCCCCATGTTGGGACAGAATTCTGTGACCTCCCCTCCACAGATCTTGCAGGCCCAATTCCATTGGAGAGGCAGTATGGCCTGAACCCAAGAAGCCGCTTATGCATCTGGATGTGTATTTTCCAAATTTTAGAGCACGGAAGTCTCTTCCACACCCCCAATACTCGGAATGAGGTCTTAGAAGCCAAGCCCCTGTGGGCTTTGCGGAGGCTTGTTAGACATGCAAGACCTTGGGGTTTTGAGACAGCTCAACAGGACTGAGTGCAAGCTTTGCATGCAGCAGGCCTGGGGACCACCTGGTACCTCTGCACTGCTGGAAATAACCCCTGAGCACAGGGCAGGGAAGAGCCTTAGTGTGACCCAAAAGCAAAAAGCAAAAAAAAAAAAAAAAAAAAAAAGCCAAATGGGGCGGAGTGATAGTCCAGCGGGTAGGGTGTTTGTTTGCCTTGCATGAGGCCAACCTGGGTTCGATCCCAGCATCCCATATGGTCCTGTGAGCACTGCCAGGGAGTGATTCCTGAGTGCAGAGCCAGGAGTAACTCCTGAACACTGCCAGGGTTGTGAAAAAACAAGCCAAAGCTAGTGCAGGTAAGGTGATTGATTGCCTTGTCTGCTACTGACTTGAGTTAGATCCAAAAGAAAAGAAAAATTAAGAAAAAAGATCAGGGGCCAGAGTCTGGAACAACAGTACAGTGGGTAGGACGTTTGCCTTGCAAAAGTATGACCTGGGTTCGATTCCAGGCATCCCACATGGGCCCCTCGAGCACCGCCAGGAGTAATTCCCGAGTGCAGAGCCAGGTGTAACCCTTGAGTAACGCCGGGTGTGACCCAAAAAAGAAAAAATAAAGATGCCCTATTGATAGCAGGTGGGGTGTAGGGTGTTTGCCTTGCATGCCTGACTCGGGTTCAACCCCTGACATCCCCTATAAACCCCTGAGCACCGAAAGGAGTAATTCCTGAGTGCAGAGTCAGGAAAAAACCCTGAGCATTGACGGGTGTGATCCAAAAAGCGAAAAACAGAAAGAGAACACCCCCCACACACACACACACACAGAGTGATTTGAGGTCTCCAAGTTGGCTTCATTTGGGCTCAGGCACGAACATGATGGAGCTGCTTTGAGTAGCAGAGCGGAGATGCAGGTACCCCGAGCTCCAGGGAGATGCGCCCCCTACCCGGCGCCCCGCAGGCACCCTCCCTGCCACCCCGGCCACTGGAGTCCCGGGACAGCGTTCTTGCCACTCTCCAGGGAGTCCCCAAATGTCTCTTCAGCCCCCGGACCCCCAGCTAGAGCGCCAGGTAAAGCGCGCGCTCTCCAAGCCTTGTCCGTGCGCGGGGGGCCGGGCTGGCCGGCTGGCCGGGGCAATCTTTGCCCGGGCGAGTCCTTGAAGTCTATATTTAGAGTGGCACCCCTCCCCCACGGGCGGGCGGGCCCAGAGGGGTGTGCGGGGAGCCCCGCCCCGCCAGCGAGGGTGTGGGGCCCCAGCGAGTCGCGCGCCTCCTCCTCGCAGCCTCCAGCACCCGAGGCCCCGCTGCAGCCCCAGCGCCCCGCGCCCAGCGCCCCGTCGGGCATAGCTGGCCAACATGGGTCCGGAAGAGGAGCTGCTGCGGATCGCCAAGAAGCTGGAGAAGATGGTGACCAGGAAGAACACGGTGAGGCTGCAAAGTTCGGGCCACTGCCCCCGCCGGAACCCGGAGGCGCGGCGCGCCCTGCCCCGGGAGCGCCGGGGGGCGCGTGCTGGCCCCGTGCCCAGGAGGCGCGTGCGGGACACCCAGATCGAGGGAGGCGCGGCCTGAGCGTACTCCAGGGCCCTCGGGGCCGCTGAGCACTGCACGGGGGCGTGTGCATGGCCCTAGGCGGAATTCTCTCTGGCTGGAAACTTAGGCTTGTGCTCTTCGCTCTCGGGACCTGTAACTTTCTAAAGGGTCTCTCTGCTGGGAGCTTGGAAAGGGCCCCGGGCAGCGAGTGAAGCGACGTGGGCCAGGAAAAGTGTCTTAGAGTCCGAGACTATCCTAGTGCGCAACGTCCAGGGAGCTCAGGGGCAGCGGGAAGGGACAGGAGTGGGGAAGCCCGAGGGGAACCAAATCCTGGGTGACCCGAGAAGAGGGAGAGAGCTTGGGTGAAGAGGGGTGCTAAGCTGTCTAGCGCGCACCTTGGGTGAGGATTTTGGGGAGAGGAGCACGCAACCCTGAGGATGCCAGAAGTGGTTGTTTGCAACTTTCCCTTTCCTTGGCGGCGGGAGAGGCCCAGGCGGGCAGGCGGGGCGGAACAGGTGCGAGTGGCAGGGCGGGTGTGGACCGGTTGGAGGCCTGAGCTTCGGGAAACCAAGACTGGGGTGCGGTTCATGGTCGAGTGAAGGGGGAACGGGACCCGGATGTTGCGGGGTGTTGAGTGGTAGGTCCTGACTTGGGGCGTCCAGTGCCAGGAGCCCGGAGCTGCAGGCCCAGGTGAAGTTAATGTTTGATCCTCCCTGCGATCTTTGCCTCAGCCTGGCACACGCTGGGCTGCAGAGCCAAAGCTTGGCCTTGGGTCTGGGAGGGCTGGGCTTCAGCCTCGAGGATAGAGGAAGGTAACGTGGGGGTGTCCCCCCTCCTGGCTCTGGCCCAGGGTCATGCCATCCGTATACTTTCCGGAACAGCTGCTGCGTTCCTAGCACTTTCTGTGTGTGGCCTTAGGAGTTTGGGGATGGTAGGGACCTATGGGAGGTTTTGGAGCAGAAGTTGTTGGAGCATCAGGGAGCTGTCGTGGACACTGGGCAGGACTAGGGAGGCAGTGGCATGCAGCAGGGCCCTGGTGTTACACATCCAGTGCACCAAGCTTGCCTCACTTGGGCGCGGGTCTGGGGCACCATGAAGCCATTGTGAGTAGCCAAGTCGCAGGAACCACAGCTGTGCCCTGAGGAGGTCACTGAGCTTTTTGTCTCTTTGCCTGTGGTGAGGTGGGAAGAAATGAGGAAGTTGTGTAAAGCCCACGGGACCAGTGCTTGGTAAAAAGGAGACAAGGAACCCACTCGCCCCACTTCCCTGTCAGTCACCACCACCCCCTTACCAGGCTCCTACAAAATCAGTAAACCGGCCTTGCTTACAGGATGCTGTCCTCACGGGTGTGGCAGAGCCCAGCCCAGGTCTTCAGAGCTCAAGTCCACCAGGTTGGGGAGATAAATATTTTTTTCTTTTTTCTTTTTGGGTCACACCTGGCAATGCTCAGGCTCTGCACTCAGGAATTACTCCTGGTGGTGCTCAGGGAACCATATGGGAGGCCGGGATCGAATCCAGGTCTACCGCGTGCAAGACAAACGCCCTACCTGCTGTGCTACCTGCTCTGGTCCCTCTGGGAGATACCTTTACCCCAATTCCGAGTCTGCTCCTCACTTAGCCAGGATCAGGCTAGGGACTTCTAGGTGAGCTTCTAGGGTGAGCTTGGAAACGGGGAGACTGGAGGTTAAGGAAGGCTGCTTGTTTGGGGAGAGAGACCCGCCAACGAGGGAGGAATGCCTCTTCATTTTTATGACCCGGAGCCCACCATTCTGCTTACTTTTCTAGTCCCCAATTTCCTCTTCTGTGAAATAGGAAGAGGAAATGGAGTGCCCTGGAGGCGGACCTTGTGGGAGAACACGGAGCTCTTAGGAGGGAAGAAGCAAGCCTCAGCACAGGGCCCGTGCAGCACAGAGCCTGTCTGCAGCCACGCAGGCTCTTGGCAACATTTGGGTGGGCACAGAACTCTGGGCTTGTGGCCGAGAAAGGTGGGGCCTGCACTGGGAGGGAATGTGGGTCCGCCCAGTGGTGGTTTGGGAGAGAAGGATACACTTCCTTAATAAGACGGATACTCCACGTTGCAGCTGAGCGGGGTTTCCCCACCAGTGACTGAAATCTCAGTAACCCAGGGCTTTGTCAAATGCTGTGAGTGCTTCCCAGCCTAAGCAGCCTTAGACCTGCGACTCAGCTACACAGACACGCTGTAAACAGAGCTGTGTCAATGGGCCCTCCCCAGTAGGTAAACAACCAACTACAAACAGCTGCATACGCCACATGGCTGGGGACACTGACATGACAGGCACTCTGACCCCGTGAGACAAGCATGGATGTTCTGTTTGCTGAAACATGGAGATTACTCCACATAGGCACACACGCATATGGCGCAGTGGCTGCGGCCATGGAATTCTGTAGACCTCGCAAACAGCCGTGCTGTGTGAGCATCGTCTAACATTCACGAATAGACACTGTGTGCTTGAACTGCATGCTCACAGCCCTGCATCTGGGCCAGAGAGACTGCTGGCTGGACCCTGTCTCTGTACACAGAGACACACACATACAGCACCTGCCTGGCTACAAGCGGAGCTCACAGCTTTTCTCCACCACCACCCAATTAGAGCGAGCAGCACAGAGAGACACACCCCGAGGAGTGAGCTGTAAATAGCTTAACACTGATTGCTAAATATTCAGGACTCTTTTAAAGTCACTTGTTATATACAGTCATTGTTTTTAAGATTCAATGCTATGCTTACAATTAAATGTAAAAAAACACAAGAACTAGGGCCAGGTGAGATAGCTCAAGGACCGAGCGTACTTTGTAGGAGCTCAGGTCCTATCCCAGGTACCACACTGTATCCCTGGGTACTTCTGGGAGCACTGCCAGGTATGGCCCCAAGCAGAATAAAACAAAAATGCAGGTGGCACTAAAAAATAAATCATAACTTTCTAATTATTTTTCTGCTCTCTGTGGTCTAGAGCAGTGTTTTCTTTTTTTCTTTTTTTTTTTTTTTTTTTTTTTTTTTTTTTGCTTTTTTGGGTCACACCGGAGACGCTCAGGGGTTATTCCTGGCTCTGCACTCAGGAATTACTCCTGGCGGTGCTTGGGGACCATACAGGGATGCCGGGGATCGAACCCGGGCCAGCACAGGCCGGCTGCGTGCAAGGAAAACGCCCTACCCGCTGGGCTATCGCTCTGGCCCCTACAGCAGTATTTTCTTTGTGGCCGCCTGTGAACTCAAGCTTATTTCAAGGGCGTCCCAGGTGAAAATTGCATTGATGGGGAGGCCGTAGCATGAGATGGGGAGGCCAATTGGTAGGATGAGGGATGTGGCAAGGAAAGAAGCAAGGTCAGAAAGGGGTCTTGGTGGGAAAAAGGATTAAGCAACACTAGGGGCGGAGCGATAGCCCAGCAGGTAAGGCGTTTGCCTTGCACGCCGGCCGGCCTGTGCTGGCCCGGGTTTGATCCCCAGCATCCCATATGGTCCCCGAGCACCTCCAGGAGTAATTCCTGAGTGCAGAGCCAGGAGTAACCCCTGAGCATGGCCGGCGTGACCCAAAAAGAAGCAAAAATAAATAAATAAAGGATTAAGCAACACTGGCCTGGAGTTATTTTGCCTTTATCATGTCACCTTGGCATGGTGCCACCCAGCCCTTCCAATGCTTCCATAGGCTCAGTGGTCATATGTTGGGAGCTTGCATTTGAAATATGCCATATGATTTTTCACTCCCCAGAAATGTGCCAACACTACAAATCCTCCATTTTCCTCCTTGGCTGTTAAACATTGAGCAACATTACAGTTGCCAGGTTGATACTTCATGATTGTATGTGTCTGGGCAGGTCTTCATGTACCTAAATAGGTTATATGGGTCTTCAAACCCAAGAGGCCTGAGTTTGACTCTGAATAACTTTGTTCCTTGTAACTTTGGACATATCATTTACCCTGTTTCTTGGCTTTCTTCGCTGTAAAAATGGCAGTCCAAGTCTCTCACTGGATGATTATGAGAATGAACCGAGGTCCTGTAAGTAAAATACCTAGGATGAAGCCCAGCACTTCATATACTTCTGTGAACTATTCACGCAAGCTGGACATGCAAAGACTGACCTCTGAAAGCCCTGTGAGCTGAGTTCTCAGGGAGGCTGCAGCTGACCCAAGGCAGCCTTTGGGATGCGGTCCAGGGGGACTGGCCGGGCGGGTTTGGCAGTGGGGCAAGACACAGGGCACACAGGACAGCGTCAGCTGGCGCTCCCTGGGGCCATGGCGGTGGCAGCAGGAGGCCAGTGGTGGCCTCATGAATGCTAAGGGAGGGAGAAGACTAAAATGAATCAGGGGGTGGTTTGGTGGCCAGCAGCTTGTTTTGGGACGGGAGGAGGACACACTCAGCAGTGCTCAGGGATCACTCTTGGATCTGTGCTCAGGGAGCCATAGGGGATGCTGGAGCTCAAGCCCAGGTTGGTATGTGCAAGGCAAGCATCCTACCTGCTGTACTATCTCTTTGTCTTGACTTGCCGTTCATTCTCAGCAAGGGGAAGCCACATGTTTGTTGGGATTTTTTGTTTGTTTGTTTTGTTGTTTGGTTGATTGGTTTTGTTTTGTGGGCCTCACCCAGCAGGACTTACTTCTTTTTTTTGCTTTTTTGGGCCACACCCAGCAATACTTGGGGTTACTTCTGGCTCTGCACTCAGGAATTACTCCTGGCGGTGCTTGGGGGACCATAGGGGATGCCGGGATCGAACCTGGGCTGGCACAGACTGGCCGCATGCAAGGCAAACGCCCTACCCGCTGGACCATCGCTCCAGCCCCAGCAGGACTTACTTCTGACTCTGTGCTCAGGGATCACTCCTGGTGGAACTTGGGGTACTATATGAGGTTGCCGGGATTGAACTCACGTTGACCCTGTGTAAGGCAGGCACCTTTCCCACTGGTCTTTCTCTCCAGTTCACCATCCCTTTTAGTTTGTTTTTGTTTTGGGGCCACACTCAAGCACAGTTGTGCTTACAGCTTATCTTTTTTTTTCTTTTTGGGTTACACAGGAATAAGTCCTGAACACAGCTGAGTGTGACCCCAAAACAAAGGAAAAAATGCAAGCTCACAGCTGCAAAATGGCTCAAGTGGGAGAGATGGCTTATGGCCCAAGTTCATTTGCTAACATGCATGGCCCCCTAAACACTACCTGAGCACTTTAGGGTAACCCTGATGCCCCCAAGCACTGCTTGGTATGGCCCCTATTTTATACATTTAAAAATAGTAATAATAAGGGGCTGGAGAAACAGCACAGTGGGTAGGGCATTTGCCTGGCACTCGGCCAACCCAGGTTTAATCCCTGGCATCCCATATGGCTCCCGAGTGCCACCAAGTGTAATTCCTGAGTGCAGAGTCAGGAATAACCCCTGAGCATTGCAGGGTATGATCCCCAAAAAAAAAAACAGTAATAATAAGGGTAAGATGGAGTCAGAGGAATAGTAGAGAAGGGTTTAGGTGCTTGGCTTGAGTGGCCTGACCCTGGTTTGATCCCGACACATGAGGGGCATATGGTACTCTAAGCGCCTCCAGGAATGATCCGTGAACAATGCTGGGTGTGGCCCCAACACACACTTTTTTTCTTTTTGGGTCACACTAGCAATGCTCAAGGGTTATTCCTGGCTCTGCACTCAGGAATTACTCCTGGCAGTATTCAGGGGACCATATGGGATGCTAGAGAATTGAACCCAGGTCAGCCTCATGCTAGGCAAATGCCATACCTGCTGTAATATTGCTCTGGTTCAATTTTTTAAAAATAAATAAATAAAATTATTTATAATTTATAATAAAAAAAATTGACACAGGGCAGAGCTGCTACTTACTCTCCCTGTGTCCAGCTGATCACGAGACACCCAGGAGGGATGGCGGGTTCTAGCCCTGGCCCGCTACCCCAGCAGAGCCTCACAAGAATCCAGAGGAACCCCCACACCATGAGGGCCACCATTTTCCACATCCGGACTCCCCTCTCCTCAGAGTTCCACCCAGCAGAAGAGCTGATCACAGCCAGGCTCAGGCAGCCGCTTTGCGGCCGCCGCAGTTCATCAATAATTGCTCAAGTTTTAAGGTGACTACTAGAGTATCCCACCTGCACGGCAGAGTCTGGCAAGCTACCCGTGTTGTATATGACATGCCAAATACCAGTAACAATTATAGACCTCATTCCCATGACCTGATGGAATGGTTTGAGGCTCCTTATGCTCCTGGAGCAAGCAGATGCCCTTGGGCTCTACTAGCATGAGACAGGACATATGGAAATGTTACTGGTGCCCGCTCGAGCAAATCAATATATACGGGAAGACAGTGATACAGTGATACAGTGAAATAAATAAAATTAAGCTCATCTGGAGTGAAAAAAAGCAGAACAGTCGTGGTCTGGGCCTGGGTTGGGACCCAAAGAGAGGTGGATTTGGATTACCTTGGAGCCCAAGTGAACTTTGCTGGGTGACGGCTGTGCTTTTGATCTTGGCTGTGGTGGTGGCTCACACCTGGCCTGGTCAGACCTCACCCAGATGTGGCCTGTGGCACTGGTGGCTTGTCATACACCAGCTACGCCTCACTGAAGCTGTTGGAGGAAGATCCCTAGTGCTCACTGCACAGAAACTCCCCTTGGGGGAAGTGAGGGCGCAGGCCACCGCACCCCTCACCCCACACGGTAATCAGAGACAGGAGGCCATTCATCATAGAGGAAGAGCTGGGGCGGCAGAAGGAGTGACAGGAGGGACACAGGCAGGGCATATGGTAGAAGGAGCAGCAGGAGGGTTGGACGTCCGGGCGCCATGGGTGGGAGAAGACAGCAGGCAGCAAGCCACTGTGGTGTCCCTCCCTGTCCAGGCCTGCGCTGCCCCTCTGTGAGCCTGTATCCTAAAGTGGGCATAGTGTCCTCCCTGCCTCCCTGCTCCCCTCTTTCCCCCGGGGACTGCGGCAGAGCCCACTGGCCTCTACCCTAACTCTGCCTCCCACAGGAAGGGGCCCTTGACCTGCTGAAGAAGCTCCATGACTGTCAGATGTCCATCCAGCTGCTCCAGGTGGGGAGTCCTGGGGGCCTCTCTGAGGAAGGGGAGAGGCCTGGATAAGGGAAAGATCTCGATAAGGGGAAAGATCTCCAGTGGGATCTTGGAGGAACTTTGGAGGTAGGGGGCTGAGCTCTCCATCTTGGCAGGCCCCGGGTCTGTGAGAAAGACTGATGTGCTTTCCATGATACCCCAATTCCCAGATCCTGGGGCTGTGGAATCCAAGTGGCCAGTGACCGAGACCTTGCCATGTTTAGATGCCCCCTGTAGTGTCTATGTTCCCTAACATAGACAAACATTCCAGAGGTGCTTGGCCTGAAAATCAGCAGAGCTCCGGACCCTAGGAAGGGTGGCAGGTCCGGGGGTCCAATGATAAGATCAGAGTTATCTCTGCCACGAGTCAGGATGGGGGCTCTGGAGAGGCTGGGGCTTGGGGGTGGGGAGCCAGGGTTGGTCCTGCCAACGAGAGCAATCTGTCCTGTGCATCCCTGTCCAAACCTACCCCTGACCCTCTCACTTTGCAGAAAACCAGGATTGGCGTTGCCGTTAATGGGGTCCGTAAGCACTGCTCAGACAAGGAGGTGGTGTCCCTGGCCAAAGTCCTCATCAAAAACTGGAAGCGGCTGCTGGGTGAGAGGTGGCCGGGCGACGGGTGGGTTATGTTCGCCTCGGCGTTTGGTTGCGTTCTGCCTGGCTCAGAGCAGGTGCTCAGGCGTGTTTGTTGAATGACTTAATGACAGATGGCCCTAGGCAGTCCATGACTGTGTAGAGAAGGGTGAGATTTGTAGACATGTGAGTGTGTCTGTGCCTGTGTATTTCCATTTGTATGAGTAGAAATATAGGATTGCTGTGTCTTGTGTGAATGTGCATCTACACACAGAGGTACACGTTTATATGCATCTGTGTGTTACAAAGTGGTGACTGTCATTGTCCCTGCTCTTTGCTTCTTCCTCTCCTGAGTCATGCTTGGTTCTGATGAGACAGCTGAATTGAGGAACAAGGACACCCCTCTTTCCCCAGACTCCCTGCATCCCCTAAAGGAGAAAAAGGAGAAGAAAGAGAAAAGGCAAAGAAGAAGGGTCAAGGACTTGAGTGTTCTGATTGGAAGCCAGAGGCAGACCTTTCTCCGGCAAGGAAAAAACGAAGGGAAGAGCCCAAAGAAAGGTACTGGGGAGTGAGAGGGGCTGGGAGAGAGGACCGTCTTGACCTCTGGCCGCAGCTGTTTATGGAACTTCATTTACACCCCCCAAAACAGGAGAGGTGGTCTCTTCTGTCTCACTTTCTGGGGGCTTCTTTGGTTGTTCTTGTGGTTTTAATTTTTAACTTTATTTAAACACTGTGATTTACAAAGTTGCTCATAATACAATTGTTTCAGATATTCAATATTCCAACACCAGTCCCACCACCAATGTGCCTGGGGCATCTTTGGCTCATCTGAGGCTCACAAGACCCACCGAGGCTCTCCCTGGTGCTGGTCTTACCTAGAAACTTGCAGGGAAACAGGCTCTCCTAGAACCCACCCAGGTGCAGACAGGTCCTCTTTTGGTGGGAACCCTGGCTTAGAATCCCCCATGTCCCAATGCTGTGCTGGGGGGGGGGGGCACCCACTGCTCAGGATTGAGCCCAAGCCTCCTGCATGCAAAGCATGGGCTCAGCATTATTTTCTGGTATTATTTGGGGGACACAGCAGCAGTGCTTGGTCCACTCTCATCGCAGTGCTGGTGACCACGCGTGATCCTGGGCCTCCCGCAGAGTATGTGCTCCAGCCCTTTGAGCCATGTCTGCAGCCCACGAGCCATTTTTATGACTTTTAAAGTTTTATTTGAGGCACTCACTGTGGTTTACAATACTGATAATGATCTCTTGCATGAATCCTTCCAGCACCAAACCCTCCTCTTCCCCCACTCCCAGGTCCCCTTCCACCCTATTCCCCACCACCATCCCGAGCCCTTTTCAGTGAATGTCTATTATAGTCCTGTGAAACAGATGCTCTGCAGCCAGCACTTGGGGAACTGCCACTGTGAGAACCATGACACCAGAGGGAGCGAGTGAGGTCTTCTCCGCACGACTCCCACTGAGGGTGTAGGAATAGCCGTTAGTCCACACACCAAAGAATCAGCTCGGAGGGAGGCTCACATGTCAGGAGAGCTCCTCTCAAGAGGCACTGCAGGTTAGAAGTGTAATAGGAAAATTTCACTCAAGTTTTAAAGACGCTGACTAGGAGGTCGGGAAATGGGGCTCAAAAGGGCTGCAGCAATGCTCTGCATGTGGGAGCCCAGAGCCTGGCAAGCTACCCGTGTTTTATTTACTTGTTACGCCAAAAACTAGCAACAATTATGGACCTCAGTTCCATGACCTGCAGAATGGTTTCGGGCTCTTCCTGTCCCTGGAGCAAGCAGATGCCCTTGGGTTACACTTGCTTGTGACAGGACTTATGGAGATGTTACTAGTGACCATGCAAGCAAATCGATGAACAATGGGAAGACGGTGATACAGTGATATTTATCGTTAATTTTATTATACCATTGTGAGATATAAAATTACAATGCTCGTGATTGTTTTATTTTTTTCATGATTGTTTTAAATATCATTTTCTTTTTTGTTATTTGAATATAAAAAGGTCATGGAATTTTGGATACTATATTTTAATTAAATATGCCATTCTGCTATACAAATCTATTGTTTATAGGAGTTTCTTGGTAGATATTTAAGGTTCTCTAGTATTATATCTAGTAATCTGACAATGGACTAGGCCAGGGGCTGGCCGAGCCCCTTACCAGGAGGTCAGCTCCATGGGTTACTTCCACTTGGGACCTACCGGTAGGGGCTCGGCCAGCCCCTGGCCGAGTCCAACATTGCTCCTAGGGTTTTCTCTCATGTGCGGGGAGAGACTACACTGGTCGGACTCAGAGTGGCGATTTGGGCCCTGCCCTTTCCTCTGCCTCCATGCCAGTTGCACCGGAAGAGAGAGACCCACCCAAGCCAGACCCACAGCTCCATTGGCACGCCGGCCAAAGCAGCCATGCAATATTCTTAGATAATGCTGATTTTTAGGATAAGGACCTTCCCAAGATCTTTAGCATTTATACATTATATACAGTTCTAGACAGTTCTAACTGATACCAGCAAGCTTAGCAAGAAGCCAGAGCAACCCACACATCATGCAGTCAGTTATTCTCAACATCCAGACTCCCTAGTTCCTCAGAGCTCCATCCAAGAGAAAACCTGATCTTTCCCCTTTAAGTTTCATCAGTAAATGCTCGAGATGAGAGCCTTCTACTGAGACTATACCACCTACATGGCAGAGCCTGGCAAGCTACCCATGTTTTATTTACTTGTTATGCCAAAAACTAGTAACAATTTTTGGACCTCAGTTCCATGACCTGAAGAATGGTTTGAGGCTCTTCCTGTCCCTGGAGTGAGCAGATGCCCTTGGGTTACACTTGCTTATGACAGGACTTGTGGAGATGTTACTGGTGCCCGCTGAAGCAAAACGATGAACAATGGGAAGACAGTAATACAGTGATAGGCAACTAGCAGTATAACCACTTACATTCCTACTACCCCAAAACTATCACTATTTTAAAAAAAAAACTTTTATTTGGATAGGTGGGAAGGGGTTAGACCACACCTGGTAATGTAACTCCTGGCTCGGCACTCAGGAGTCACTCCTGGCAATACTCAGTATGGGATGCTGGGGATCAAACCCAGGTAGGCTGCCTGCAAAGCAAGTGCCTTATCCTCTGTGCTGCCTCTCCAACCCCAATCACTTTTAATATTGTGGTATATGGCTTTTCCTTCAGTTCTCTTTGACTTTTTTTCTTTGCTTTTTGGGTCACACCTGGTGATACTCAGAGGTTGTTCTGGCTCTGCGCTCAGGAATTACTCCTGGCGGTGCTCGGGGACCATATTGGATACCGAGGAACCAGGAAGCCTCCCTCCCTCATCCTTCCTTCCTTCCTTCCTTCCTTCCTTCCTTCCTTCCTTCCTTCCTTCCTTCCTTCCTTCCTTCCTTCCTTCCTTCCTTCCTTCCTTCCTTCCTTCCTTCCTTCCTTCCTTCCTTCCTTCCTTCCTTCCTTCCTTCCTTCCTTCCTTCCTTCCTTCCTTCCTTCCTTCCTTCCTTCCTTCCTTCCTTCCTTCCTTCCTTCCTTCCTTCCTTCCTTCCTTCCTTCCTTCCTTCCTTCCTTCCTTCCTTCCTTCCTTCCTTCCTTCCTTCCTTCCCTTCCTTCCTTCCTTCCTTCCTTCCTTCCTTCCTTCCTTCCTTCCTTCCTTCCTTCCTTCCTTCCTTCCTTCCTTCCTTCCTTCCTTCCTTCCTTCCTTCCTTCCTTCCTTCCTTCCTTCCTTCCTTCCTTCCTTCCTTCCTTCCTTCCTTCCTTCCTGTCACACTCAGAGATGCTCAGAGGTTATTTGTGGCTCTGCACTCAGGAATCACTTCTGGTAGTACTCAGGCGGACCTTATGGGGTGCTGGGGATAAATCCGGTTGGCCACATACAAGGCAAGTTCCCTACTGTGCCATCTCTCCAGTCCCTTCTGTTGATTTTCTTCCAGGAGGGACTCGGTGGATTCCAAGTCTTCAACCACCTCCTCTCCAAGGAGACCATCTGTGGAAAGGTAAAGGAAACCCTGGTCAGCCATGTCCCTCTCTCTGCTTTAGTGGAGAAGGCCAGAGCAGGGGAAATGGGAGAGGGGGGACGAGGGGGCTCATGCAATATGTAGCCTCCAAATCTGAGGACTCAGATGTAAAACTGACTGGACCCCTAACTCAGAGGTGTGGTTCCCAAACTATCGCCTCTCATTGTTGGGGAACTTTCTCCAGGTAAAGTTGAAATCAGTGAGGACAAAGGTCACTAAGGCTCATGTCAGAAGTAGATCTTTGGGTCTCGTGGCACTGGTCAGGCTATCTACCCTTAAGGAGCAAGCACTATCCAGTCGTTTATTCACCAGCTCTCCGTTGAGGGCTTCCTCTGTGCCAGGAACTTTTCTCGCTATCAGAATTAGTAGTGAACAAAAAGAAATCCAAATCCTTGAAATCATGAGGTCTGTATTTTGTGTGTGTGTGGCAGGGGATGGAGGGGCAGGGAGTTCGTTTATTATGTTGTTAGATCAGTTCCACCTTGACTGCAGAAGGAGGTGACAGGGTGTCACGCTTGGTTGGTAAATCTTCGTCCTCACTACATCTCCTGGACGCGCACACACAGAGAGCACAGGATGTTCTTTGTTCCTCTGGCCCGGCAGCTCTGTGGAGCCTGGTGTTCACGTGCACATCTGGAGTGTTCAGCTTTGCTTGGCGAGTTTCCTGATTTCTCTGGGTCCACAGTTCATGCTCCTTGGAGCCCACTCTGTGGATTCATGGCGAATATTGATAGTGCCCTACCTTTCACCACCCCTGTGACCAGGAGGCCTTCTGTCAGGCCCAAATGAGAAGGGAAGAGCTTGAGATACTTCTGTGTTTTTGGTTCTTTTTGCCGTTTGGCCACACCCAGCAGTGCTCTGGGGCTACTCCTGCTCAGGCACATTCCAAGTAGTTCTCAGGGGACCTGGTGCTGTTGGAGATTGAATCCGGGGCTCCTGCATGCAACTCCAGTCTTTGTGCTAATCTCCCTAATACAGACTTTTTCTAATGGAGAAGCCAGACAAGTGTGTAATAAGTAAATTGTATAATGAGTCAGAAGGTGGCTGGTGGGCCAGACACATATCCAGCTGCAGTGTAGTGGTCAAAACCATGCGCACATGGGGCCGGAGTGATGGTGCAATGGTTAGGGCTTTTGTCTTCCACACAGCAGACCCAGGTTTGATCCCCAGCATCCCATATGGTTCCTCGAGTACTGCCAGGAGTAATTCCTGAGTGCAGAGTCAGGAGTAACACCTGAGCATTGCTGGGTGTGACCCAAAAGAAGAAAAAATAAGCCATGCACACATACTGGTGAAGTGATGGCGGAGACTGGGAGTCTGTCCATGTGCAGGGGACCCCAACTGTCCAACCCCCACCGGTTGTCCGTCTTCGGAAATGAAACTCAATGTATCACATCTTCCAATATTTACAGGAAATCTGAATGTCCAGGGGCGGGGCGATAGCCCAGTAGGGGCATTTGCCTTGCACGCACCGGCCTGTGCTGCCCGGTTTTGATCCCCAGCATCCCATATGGTCACCCAAGCACCACCAGGAGTAATTCCTGAGTGCAGAGCCAGGAGAAACCCCTGAGCATTGCCGGGTGTGACCCAAAAAGAAAAAATAAAGGAAATCTGAACGTCAGATGGATGTATGAAACTCCCCAATTTTGAATATTGATGACATTCATACATATATTTTCTAAGACAATCTAGAGCAAACAAAACCTATTTGTAGCCTTCCCGTTTGCAACCTCTAAACCCAGGCAAAAAAAATTAAACCGGTAGTCTCTGTCTTAATAGAATTCATCATTCGTATCGAGAAGGCCAAAATGCTTGGTTTCATAGGCTATAACACACAATGGAAACAGGACATGTCTTGGTATGATCGGAGGTTCAAAGGAGGCTTGATGGAAGAAGGCGTTTATGCTGAGAATAGTTGAGTAGAAGTTTGCCTGATACAGACAAGCCAGAAGAGAGGGCATCCCAGGCAGAGGGAATGGGATGTACGAAGGCGTGGCGGTCTGAGTGAGCACTGGGCTCCGGGGACAGCAGACAGAACAGAAAAGGCGCCGCTGCTCCAGGAAAGGCTGCCCTTAGGACCGGTGGGAGTTGGTGGTTTTATCCCTAGAACTATTTGGGCTTTCTTGATGATGCAGTTACAGAAATAACCTCGAGGTGGCGTGGTGGAGCAGCGGATCGGACCTCCGGAGCGCTTCTGTGTTGATTAGGGCGGGAGGGCTTTTCTCCCGGCGTGGTACAGTCAGACCGCAGGCGGGCGCCAGTGCCCGTCTAGCGAACAGAAGTGAGCTGTTGATAAAGCCACCTCCTACCCACTCTGGAGGTGCCTTCTCTGCAGTTTGGTGCAGTTCCCAATCGTGTGCATTGAAAGCAAAATCAGTACGACTGCCTGAAATGCTACCCAGACTTGAATTCCAGCCAGCCAGCCAGCTTCTGGCCAGGAGGAGGGGCAGGGTAGGGCGCTCCGGCCAGAAAGGTGGAGGGTGGTGGCGAGGGGGGGGGTAACTAGGGCAAGAGAGCTGCAACAAGCAGCCTAGTTCCCGCCCAGCTGCTGGCTGGCAGCTCTCCCCCCACGTCTGAATCCAGCTCAGATCGTTTGTTGCTGGAATTCTCCCTGGTGCTTTCACCTTTTTCAATGACTCCATAAACTAGTCGCTTTTGTTATCAGATGGAGGCACCTAGAGTCTATGGAACTCCTACAGATGTGATGTTCAGGCTTTGAACCCAGGAGTTTAGCTTTGGAGCGGGATTCTGATAAAGCAGACCACCCCAGCAAAGGTGCTCCCCAAATGATGACTGTTATTGTTGTTGCTTATTGTTGCGCCATGCTGCAGGGCAGTCAGTTCATGACGCCGAGGATGGGGCCAAGGCACACAGTGAGCCGCTGAATCTCAGCTGTCAGAGATGGGGCCCCGGGACATGGGAATTAACACGAGGCTTCCCTGTCTTAAGCCCTGAGAGCAGGGACAGTGACATCCTAAGCGGGGCATGCCTCCTGCCCAATGTATTTCTTTTTTTTTTTTTCTTCTTGGGTCATGCCCAGCAATGCTCAGGGGTTGTACCTGGTTCAGCACTCAGGAATTACTCCCAGCGGTGCTTGGGGGCAGACGCAGATTCGGCACATTCAGGGTGGTATGCCTATACATATCTGATATGCCAAAAACCAGTAACAATTATAGACTTCATTCCCATGATCTGAAGGATTGGTTTGAGGCTCTCCTGTTCCTGGAGCAAGCAGATGCCCCTGGGATACACTTGCTTGCAACAGAACACATGGAGATGTTACTGGTGCCCGCTCTAGCAAATCGATGAACAACAGGAAGACAAGTGATACAAGTGATACAAGGTGGTTGGGGGAGGATGCCGGGAACTGGGAACCCAGGAACGGAACCCAGGTTGGCCGCGCAAGGCAAACGCCCTACCCATAGCTCTGGCCCCCACAATGTATTTCAGTCTGGACTCCTTTGGTACTTTTGGTTTTGTTTGTTTGTTTTGGGGCCACACCCAGCAGTGCTCAGAGGTTACATATGGTTCTTTGGGTGTGTGTGTGTGTGTGTGTGTGTGTGTGTGTGTGTGTGGCTTCCTGCATGCAAAGCACACACTCCAGTGATTTGAACCATCTCCTAAGTTCCCCGAATGTTTTTTGTCAGCTCCCTAACCCCATGCTATGTTTGTACACCCAATACAGGTTCATCAAGTGCCCACCTAGTGTAGTAGCTGGAGTCTCAGGAGCTGAAGACAGTGGGGACCCAGCCAGTGGGACTGTGGACAGTAGAGGGAGGCTGGCAAATGTTTATAAACACAAACAAGCTAATTATAGACTTGCCTAAGCTCTTGTGAATGAAAGAGATCTGGTCATGTGCTAGAAAGTGGCAGGACAGGGATTGTTGGCCTTGGTGGTGTGGACAGGAAAAGCCTCTGTGAGGTCGACATTTGAACAGAGATGTGGCGGGCAGGAAAGAACCAGGGACATGGAAAGCTCCTTGAAGGAGGAGTAGCTCAGGAGAAAGACCAAGCTGGTGCAAAGGCACTGTGGCAGGAAGGCTGAGTCTGTGCATGGGACAGGAAGGCAGCAGCAGAAGAGAGAGGGCTTCTGGGAACCAGAGGGGAGTGTGGCGTGAGATGAGGTCAGAAGGGAGGCAGGACTGATGTCATGGATTGGAGGTCATGGTGAGGAGTAGGACTTCATGCGAATCAGCAGAGCTGAGGAGGGATGGGCCAGCTGCCATGTTTGAAGGGCCACTGGCTTCCAAAGGGCTAGTGTGTTATCGGGGACGAAGAGACAGGGAGAGCGGGCAAGAGCTTTGGGGCTATTGTGGCTATGTCTGCCCAGTAGCTGGACCACTGCTGGGCACGGGAGATTTCCTGATGGCTGCAGGCAGCCCCTTTGACTTTCACCAGAGTCTTGAGAATGTCTGAGACTCAAGATGTTCTCCTCTTCCCAGCCTTCCTTGACGCCAGCCTCTTCCCTCCTGCTCAACTGTGCTGTGAGAGCCCACTGGAACCTCAGCTTCCCAGGCACTCCTGCCAGGCTGTCAGTGGTTCCTTAGGTAGAATCCAGGGTAAATGGGTCTAGCACAGTGAGGCTCAAACTGCAACAATGAAGAAATACAAGGCAGAGAAAGCCCTTTGAACAAAACTGTTGGCAAATCGTTATATACATTATATATAATAATTCAATATAATAATGATTTGCCAATAGTTTTGTTCAAAGGTACCATACATACTAAGGACCGCTTCTCCTCCCACCACCTCACCCCTATGGCAGCATGGAGGCACTTGGGAGGAATTTCTGAGGCTCTAGAGACTACAATAGCCCCCACAATCCAAGGGTATGTGTGGAAGCAGAGGGGCCTCAAGGTCACGCCAAACTGGGAGAGGCAGAGAGGAAAGACCGCTGGGCGGAATGCTGTGATGGCGATGGTCTTGTTATCCCTGGTCTTTAAGATGGGAAAAACCTGGGCTGCCCCACCAGCTTCATTCAAACAACTCATTGGGCCTGACATACATTGCCAAAGGTCAGCATGCCTGCCAGGCTGGGTGCCCTGTACAGCTCCAGGAGGTAGTCCGTGACGGTGCAGATGGCGCCCCCTGGAGTCAGGAAGTGCAGCACCCGGCTCCGTGAGATAGATGCCGCAGAGAGGAGAGCAACTGCTGGGTTTGTTTTGTCTTAAAAAGGCCTGAGAGGGTGGTTTTGTAGGTCCTGGTGGGTTACTGAAACAGAAAATTGAGGAATCAAGAGATGAAGGTGGAGACTATGTTGTCTGCCTGATCCACTCCTCCAGGAGTGGTGTAGAAACGGCTCTGGAACGAGTCATGCGGCGACCACTCTCATCAGCAAAAGCAGACGGAAGGGGTTTCCCTGAGTGCAGAGCCAGGAAGCGAGTCCTGAGCACTAACACCAGCAAAAGCAGGTCAGAGGTTGCCGGGGCGGGGAGCTGGCGGGCTAAGGCAAGGGTAAGGTCCTTGCTTTCTCTCCCGCTGACCCTGGTTCTCGTCCGGGCAGATGGTTCCCTGAGCACCTCCAGGCATCATTCCTGAGCATAGAGCCAGAAGTAAGCCCTGAGCAGCACTGGGTCATGATCCCCAAAGAAAACAACAACAAAAGCAGACTGATAACTTGTGATTCTCAGCGTGTGGAGAGGAACAGGTGGCAGACTGGTGGCTCATGCTGGCTTTTATTACTGTCATTAACAGACTGGCCAGAATGTTTTTTGTTTTTGTTTCTTTTTAAAAATATTTTATTAAAGAGCCATGATTTGCAAAGTTACTGATAGTTGGGTTTTAGGCATACAATAATCCACCAATCCCTCCAGAGTCAAATTCCCTCGACCAGTGTTCCCAGATTCCCTCCCCACCCCAACCCCCACTCCATGCCCGCCTGACAGCTTGACAGGCACACTACAAAGTCTCAGTGGTTGACACTTAGGTCTCATGTTTTCAGCTTTGTTGAATCTTTGGATCTATGACTATAGCCCTCACTCCTATTTCTGGTATAACTGAAGCCCTGAGGCCTGCAGAACCTTTCCCCAGGTCTCTCACCCTTGAGCTGTAGCTGTCCTGAGCTCCCTTGAAATTGCCCACATGAACCAGGGACTTTGATGCTTCTATGCATTTCTGCCAAGCCTGTATTGCGGCTTTCTGTGTCTGAGTGGCCACCTCCTACTTCCGCCTTTGGCTAGACTTCTTGGACTCAATAAGATTTTCTTTTTTTAGGGCTGGACAATAGTACAGTAAGTAGGGCACTTGCCTTACACACTACTGACCTGGGTTCAATCCCCTGTGCCACCACAACTGGTCCCCGATCACCACCAGGAGTAATTCCTGAGTGTAGAGCCAGGAGTAACCCCTGAGCACTGCCAGGTGTGACTCCAATGCACCCCAATTTTTTTCTTTTTTAATTTTAATTTTTTGGGGGAGGAGGGGCTCTGTCGGGGGCGCCGCAGGGGTCCCCGACAGTGTCAGGACAGAGGTTCTCTTCTACCTCCGAGGATGCCGGGAGAACAAATGAAAACTCACGAGTCCGGTGCAGTTCCAAAAAAGGCTTTTAATAGTACAAAAGCTCTTCCACAGCACTCCAATATGATGAACCGAACTCTCTGGTCCGAACTTAGACCATACAAAAGAGCCTCCGTCTCCCACCAAAGAGAGAGGATCTCACCCGAGGCTGAGTCCTACCCAGAAGATGGAGCAAAAGGCCAAAGAGCAAAAAGCCACAGGAGTCAAAAGCTGAAAGCTAAAGGCCCAAAAGGTGAAAGTGAAGGGGCCTCAAGTCAGCCCTCTTATACACCAAAGTAATCCAACCGGGGGGGGCATGTCAACAAAGAACTCTATTTTTTTTTATTTAATTTTATTATTTTCCCCGCAAATATTATTACACCATTTTAGACATACAATTGAAAGATGCTTCAACATGCATCTTTCAATGTTCTACAGTGTTCCAACATGCATCCCTCCACCCAAACCCATCTCCCATCACCAATGTCCCCACCTCCCTCCCCCTCCCGCACCTCAACTACTTGGCGGATTCTGTATGTCATTTCTTTCCTCTTTATATCTCCTTCCCACCAAACTTTCCTGCTCTTCGTGGAATGCAGTGCATTAAA
>JAJIBD010006949.1:0-88958 GCA_021461705.1 Cryptotis parvus | reverse complement strand
GGTGTGACCCAAAAAAAAAGCAAAAGCATCGAAGAGAAGAAATA
This sequence comes from Cryptotis parvus, assembly GCA_021461705.1. Classification (NCBI taxonomy): domain Eukaryota; kingdom Metazoa; phylum Chordata; class Mammalia; order Eulipotyphla; family Soricidae; genus Cryptotis; species Cryptotis parvus. Next base: position 88,914 of record JAJIBD010006949.1, on the reverse strand, counting down.
GCAAAATGGGGGAACCTTCGGCCCAGGCACATCTCTTTGACTCCACCGTTTTTCCTGCATTAACATACGCCTTAGAGCTCAGTGGGCTCTACAAAAGCAGGATGAGAATGCTATTCGGATCTCCCAAAGAGGAATGAAAGAGCTATGCTGGAATATCACGCCTCACTCAAATGAGAGAAGGAATCGGAGTTCTGACCTCATTGCTATTCCAGAGTCAGAGATGCTGTCTCGTTTGCCAAGGTATCGAAAATCAGATTGGTTGGACATGTAATGTGATTTGGAGACAACCGCTGGACTAGAGCCATTACCTACTGGATCCCATGGGATGTCAAAAGACCACGTGGCCACCCACCTACAAGATGGTCAGATCTTCATCAAGAACCTGAGCGAATGGTTTGAGGCTCTTCATATTCCTGAAGCAACCAGATGCCATTGGGCTACACTGGCATGAGATAGGGTCAAATGGAAATGTTACCTGCGCCTGCTTGAGCAAATTGATGAATAACGAATGTCAAGTGATCAAGATACCAAGATGTAAGTTTAAATATTCATTTGAACTTTCCAATCACTTGTATCACTTGTCCTCCCATTGATCATCGATTGCCTCGAGCGGGCACCATACATCCCCATACATCCTCACTTTTAGTGTAGCCCAAGGGTGTCTGCTTGCTCCAGGAACATGAAGAGCCTCAGGCCATTCCATCAGGTCAGGGAATGAGGTCTATATTTGTTACTGGTATTTGGCATATCAAATACAACACGGGTAGCTTGCCAGGGCTCTGCAGTGCGGGTGGGCTACTCTGGAAGATTTCCTTCCATCTCGCTGCAAAGCTAAACAGACTTGTCACATCCTTCAGCCCCTAAAACAAATGTTCTTTGTTTCCTGCGACAGTTCAGGGCGCTGCCACCACCTGGCCTCAGGGCCTGGGTCCCAGTGCCCCCTCTCCGCTGCCCCGCGGCTGTGTCAACTACTGACAGCAGACAGGACCAGAGACCAGCTAGCGATACAGCACCTGCAGTGAGGCTTGGTCCAGCCTAAGGCTACGAGCAGAAACTTTTCTCCGCCCTCCCGCCAGTGTCTCCGCAGTAACCTAATCAGGCTCAAAGAGACCAGGTTTCTAGAGTCCAGTCTGGGAACTGGGAGCTGGTTGTTCCTCCGTCCCCAGGAGGTCTGTGAAGGATCTCTGAGCTCGGAGACCTTCTTGCTCTCAGAGGCCCAGAGCAAGGGGCAGCAAGGCCAGATGATTTCCCCCTGCCCATTCTGGCCCCTCTGGAATGGCCACGCCTTCACTCACCTTCACACACCCACGGGTGCACCCGAGACTCACACCTCGACCTGCACTCATATTCTCTCTCTCTCTCTCTCTCTCTCTCTCTCTCTCTCTCTCTCTCTCTCTCTCTCTCTCTCTCTCTTTTTTTTTGCTTTTTGGGTCACACCCAGCAATGCTCAGAGGTTACTCCTGGCTGTGCTCGGGGGACCATATGGGATGCTGGGGATTGAATTGGGGTCAGTCGTTATGCAAAGCAAATGCTCTCCCTGCTGTGCTATCGCTCTGGCCCCCTGCACTCATTTTCCAGACACCTTCCAGTCACTGGTGGGGCTGTCAATAGCTCCAGGGAGCCTGACAGCTGCCTTGAGGGTTTGGAGCTGGTGCCATGGAAAACAAGCATGTTACCCGGACGTGACTCCCAACTTTCTCCACACTCACATGCCAAATGATACCTGTGGGCACCAGGGTGGACAAACACAAAGGCTGGTGGGCACGGGGCATTATTCCAGCCCTGCCACGCCCAGCGGATGAGACAAACAGGGACCCAAGAAGCTGGTTTGCGCGAGGCTGAGCGATAGCCTAGCGGGTAAGGCATTTTCTTGCACGGCCGGCCCATGTTATTAATAATAACAACAATAATAATAACAATAATAATTTTTAAAAATGTGTGAAAATGGGCAGTTTGCTTGGGCATGGCCCATGTTCCATATCTTAACCTTGACTTTACGAGTGGCAGAAAGATGAACTTTCATGTGCCATTCTGATTGGCTGTAGTTATTTAAAGGAGTAAGGCAGCTAAGCAGTGAGAGTCTTTTGATTTCATTGATCATAAAATGTAATAAAGTCTGGCTACCTTTTATGTGGACCTATAGTAAAGGGGTAAACTTTAAATATCCTCTGAGAAAATTGTAATCTTGAAAGCTATTATCTCATAAAGGTGAATGTATTTTCTTCTTTATTTGCTCTTGACTTGGCAACTCTAAGTGAGAGCTAGCCCTGAATGAAACCTTCAGGAATATTTTTGGGATTAATGTTAAAAAAGTGGGATTAAAACTGATAACTGGAGCCTAAGTGACTAGGAATGATAGCAGGAGGAAGGAAGTGAACAGGGTGTGAAACCACATCACATTTTACAGCGAATTATTTTGCATTTTTTGGTGTTTGTAAAACAGAACTTTACTTATTCACATGTCACAAGTCTATAAAAATATGAAAGTACCACTGTCTTCTGTTCACCTCCTCTGTTGTTCATATTCCATACAGCAGTCATACATTTCTGTATCTAATGCTACTGATTTGCAACTGCCACAGAGGCCAATAACTCATTCATTGCTCTACTGGGAAGGTCCTGGACAATTTACAACCCAAATGAAATGGAAAAGAGAGAAAAAATATAGAAAGAGAAATGAATGGAAAGACAATTGAACATGTTAGTGGCTTGTTTTATATGCTTGAATATCATCTTGGAATCCAATTAATTATATTGGTCGCGGCAGGGGAAGATTCCAGTATTCGGTCTAGTCCATTGATGAGCAAAACGTTCCTAGCACCAGGGACAGGTTGGGAATAGAAGGGGAGCCACGACCATTTCTAAGAAGCTTCAGTGTGATTTTTACTGCTATCAGGTATTTTCTTTCCTACTCATAAAATAATTAACTCACTTAATAAGATATTTTCCCACCTTGTATTGCATTTGCTTGTTTGTTGTTCACTTTTCCATGCCAATGTCTCTGATTCTGGAAGAAAGGAGTAACAAAGAATTCTTTTTTTTTTTTTTTTTTTTTTTTTTTTGGGTCATACCCGGCAATGTATACGAAGTACTCCTGGCGACTATATGGGATGCCGGGGATCGAACCCAGGCCGGCAATGAGCCGGGCTGCAAAGGCAAACGCCCTATCCGCTGGGCTATCGCTCCGGCCCCTAACAAAGAATTCTTAAATTTCAAACCTGAGTGGGACTTTTAAAGGATGATGATATATCTCAAAATTAAGACCCTTATTTGCAGCCTTTTTCATCATTACTGAGGTCTTAGAGAGGACAACACAGAGGACATTATCAAAGGATCATTGGCCCTTGACTTGGCCATGCTGTTTGCCTTGGACATGGTGTTTCACATTGGCTTTCTCAACCATAAAAATGGGTCGATAATGATTACCTACACATTTGCCATTCGGGCTGATGCTTGTGTTTCTTTAATTACTTTGCTCTCAAGACCACAGCTGCTGAGCTTTGAGGATAGCAGTTTCAAAGGGGTATGCTGAATAATGTTTTTATTGTTTTAATTAAAAGGAAACATAAGCCAAATAAGTTTGGGAAACTGCTGTAGACTATCTCCAGTTATTATAGACGATATATTTGGCAGTTGGAATGATATAACACTAAAAGGGAAAAAAGAAAATTGAATCCGATCAATGCATGTTTTAAACAATGAAATATCTAAGATCATTTTAGAACATGCTGAATTTCAATAATTCATCAATTACTGATGGAAATAGTGGCTAATATATTATGATTGTGTCCTCGCCATATTTCAGATACATTACTAATATTTAAATATAACATATTATACTCTTGGCATTTGTACAGAGAACTCATGAGCTGGAGTCTATGATTTATTCACATCTGTTATAACACATTCTGATCATTTTTTGGGAAGAAAGCAATCTGCATTAATCATTTATTAATTATTAATAAAATATAAGCACAGCTTTAAAGAACTGCTATTCAAAAATAACCTTTTGTTCTTGAAGTCAAGGACTTATTTATTTTCACCTTGTACTTATTTTGCAAAATTAATCACCTTTTCAGGTATTGTCCTCTGATTTGACCCTTTGATGCTTTTGGAGTACTCTTTTAGATTTTCCTTTTTTACATTCAAATAAGAATTTATTTGTTATGAGCTGAGTTGTTTCTCCTTAGAAGATGTGTTGATACCATAATCTGCACCAGATTATATTGTGATTTTGTTTGTAAATAGGGTAGGTGTGTATATGATTATTTACAATTTGCAATTAGTTATACTGGATTATGGTGATTTCCAACACAAATATAATTTATCCATTAGCAAATCTATTCCATCTGAGAATATAGACAAAGGGAGAATATCCATTAAAGATAAAAGCAGAGATTAGAAGAATGATTTCACAAATCCAAGGTTTCTGTCTCTAGAAGTTAGAATGGCAGAGAGGGAACAGATTCTTCCTCAGAACTTTTAGAAACAAATCACTTGCCAACACCATGATTTTAGATTTATAACCTTCAAAACTAAAATAGAATATATTTTTATTTTTTAAGTGACCCAGGCAGTGACACTTTGTTATAACAGCCCTTGGAACCTAGTACAGTAAATTCCCTGTGTATCTAAAAATTTCCAAAGACTTTACTGTTCTAGTCAGCCATGTTTAGACATCCTAGAGTAAAAAATATGAGTCTCAAACATTATCTACTTCTTGCAATATGTTTAGTAAATTAATCTGAATCTCTACATCTTTATCTGTGAAACAAAGATAATCATATAATTGTAGCAGAGTTATTATGTAGTATTGATAGTCATACTTTAATTCTGGTGCTTGTTTTGTTTGGAGGCCACACGTGGTGATACTAGGGGTACCTCCTGGCTCTGCATTCAGAGATCTCTCTTGGCAGTGATAGGGGCCATATGTGTGCCAGAGATTGAACCCAGGATGGTCACAAGAGAGGTAAGCACTATATCAGCTATAAAACCGCTCCAGCCGTAATTTTATCTGTTCTATTCTATTCTATTCTATTCTATTCTATTCTATTCTATTCTATTCTATTCTATGCTATTCTATGCTATTCTATTCTATTCTATTCTATTCTATTCTATTCTATTCTATTCTATTCTATTCTATACTATTCTATTCTATTCTATTCTATTCTATTCTCATCCTATCCCATCCTATTCTATCCCACCCCATCCCATCCCATCCCATCCCATCCCATCCCATCCCATCCCATCCCATCCCATCCCATCCTATTTTATTTCATATTTTATTTTACCACAGTGAGACTTACAATTACAAAGATGTAAATGTTTGGGTTTTTAGTCATTCAGTGTTCCAGTACCAATCCTTCCACCAGTGCCCACTTCCCACCATCAATGTCCCCAACTCCCTCCCCCTCCCTTATCTTGCCCCTATGGCAGGCTCTTTACCTCTTTACTTTCTCTCTCTCTCTCTTTCTCTTACACATTGTGCCTTGCAATACATACATTTAGAGGTTTTCATGTATGTCCATGTGCCTATATTCAATGCTCAGTTCTAGTTTGGTATTATCATTTCCAACAATTATTAACACACTGTTCCCTTCTCTGTCTTACTTAGCCTCTGACTGACTCTCACATACTTGGGTTGATTCCACCTATTAACAAGTCCTCCTAATCCATGTTTTGCCTGGGCTTGGATATTGTTATCTTATATATACACATATATGTATATGTGTGTATGTGTGTGTATATATATGTATATATATATATAATAACCTGAAAATAAATGCAGTCATTCTATATCTTTCCTTTCCTTATGGCTAATTTCATTCAGCATGATCCTCTCCATATCCATCCATATATAGGCAAATTTCATAACTTAATTTTTCCTAAAAGCTGCATACTATTCCATTGTGTAGATGTACCAAAATTTCTTTATCCAGTCATACGTTTTTGGGCACTCTGGTTGTTTCCCGATTGTGGCTATTGTGAATAGTGCTGCTATGAACATAAAACTTCAGATGATATTTGTGCTGTGTGTTTTTGGCTTCAGAGTATATTCCCAGGAAGGTATCAGCCCACGATATTTATTTTAAATAAACACTTTGTATTTGTGAGGATAGTAGAATATTCCTAATACTGCTAGGTAGTAATTAGTAAATTAGTTTTAAGATACAAATGTTATTTGTATTTCTATCATTAGGAAAGATATAACAGTTTAGTTATGTGGAATATGTGTAGAACACAGGTAGGATATAACATTTGAAGACTTTAGTTTTGTCTTTTCTCCAATTAAGACAGTTCCAAACTTTGAATAATTAGAATGATTGTTCAAGTTCATTCAAGTATATAATAAGAATAAACTTTGAAAAAAAATCAAGATAGACTTTTCTTCTTAGACAGTTCAAGAATAGATTTGATGATCGGATTAGTGAAATTATATAATATTAATGTTTAACTCATTTATTTTATCTTATTTGTCGAAAATCTTCAGATGATGAAAGCTTCAAAACCCAACTTTCATTCATTGCCTGGGCCCCCATTTAAATTAAGGTAGTAAGAAGGTTTCCCCATACAGCAAGCCTGGCAAGCTGCTCGTGTAGTATTTGATATGCCAAATACCAGTAATATTTATATTAGGTCATTCCCGTGACCTAATATAATGGTTTGAGGCTCTCTATGTTCCTGGAGCAAGCGGATGCCTTTGGGTTCTACTAGCATGAGACAGGACATCTGGATATATTACTGGTGCCCGCTCTAGCAAATAGATGATTAACGGGAAGATAGTGATAGTGATAGTCGAAAATCATAGTGAGAGAATTAGGAGTAAGAAGTCTAGGTAGGGTCAGAGCAAATAGCACAGCAAGTAGGGTGTTTGCCTTGCATGCAGCCAACCTGGGTTCACTTCCCGGCATTCCATATGGTCCCTGGGGCACCACCAGGAGTAATTCCTGAGTGCAGAGCCAGGAGTAACCCTGAGCCTGGCCGGGTTGATGCAAAACAACAAAAAAAAAAGTCTAGGTAAAGAAAGAGTGATATAAGAAGGAAACTAGATAAGGAGCAATAGAGATGTGATGGTGTCCCCGTCTGTTGCACTTCATAAGCTAAGAGAAAGAACCAGAAGAAGCTGGATCTGTTTTCTTTCTTCTTTTCCTCAAGACAACAGAGACCTCATCTTATTCAAGGGTTATTTAAATAAAAATGATTCAAATATTTGAAAATAGCATTACATGTGTTTCATTAACCTTATACCTAAACCCATCTTTTTTAAGAGAAGTTATTTTGTCACACTACTGAAAAAAATTTTACAGAATTTCTTGAACAAAATATATTCAATTCAAATTACAATAAAATTGAAAGACTGTTGATAGGTAGATAGAGTAGACATTTGTTACTAAATCACAAAGCTGTGCATATTATCTTAGTATAAAATTTGAAAATATAATTTAGTTTATGAACTTCAAAGGAGGATTATTAAATTTATATTAAATTTCTCCAGATTTATCAAACTGAATCATTAAAGTTAATAAATTTCTTAATTTGTAGTCTAAATATATATTTGACTGTAAAAGGGTCAGAGGGAAGAAAGTCAGTTGAGAAGGCTTAGATTTAGTAGTCTTAGATCTGAAGGCTGAGTAAAAGTGTCAAATGAGTGAAGAATGAAATGACTTTTTGAAGTTGAGAACAGTTCTAAGCTGACAACCAGCAAAAAAGCAACAACAAAGAGAAAGAGAGGCAAGGGGAAAGAAATAAAGAACCTGCCATGGAGGTGGGCTGGGAAAGGAGGGAGGGAACCGGGATGTTGGTGGTGGGAGATAGGCACTGGTGGAGGGACGGGTGCTGGAACACTGTATGACCAAAACCCAAACATGAACTTTTTAATTGTATATCTTTTTATTTGTATATCTCACAGTGGTATAATAAAATACTTAAAAAAATACAGCTACTAATTATTCAATTGTGAAACAATAGAAATACGTCTGTTTTCCCTGAATGAGCAGGAAAAATAATTTCTAAAACCTCTGTCAAATCCAACTTTTATTTAAGTAGTTAATATCCACTCTAGGCTCCTCATTAATAACAGAACTACAGTGTTATAATGCATTTGTGTTTCATGTCACGTCTGTGTACTAATTTCTATCAGCTATAGGAAAAAACATCAGAATAATTAATATAAATGGTTTTCATGTTAGAATATCTTTGTGTATTAATCAAATAATTAAATGAGTGCATTTTTATTGAACATATAGTATGTGTAAGGAAAAGTATCTGATATTGGGAAGTAACATTCAGTAAAGCAGATGTGCTTACCGATTAATATTCCTATGACTTATTAACCTTGATGTGTATACATATTTTATCTCTATAAATAGTCAAATAGATAAATTGGAAATATACAAAGAGAATTTTACTGTTTATAACAGAGTATCTCAACCAGAGGCCATATGAACCCTAAAATTCCCTAGGATACTCCAAGAAGGCCATAGGTAAGAATCACATAAATGGAGGTATAATATCATGAAATTAAGAGACCAATAGTAGGCACTGGGTCCACAGGATGGAAACAATGTTTGAAGAAAAGTCAGAGAAATTAAATTTTTTTTCCCCCCATGGGTCTATTAGTTTTTTTTTAACATTTTATTATACCACCGTGAGATATACAGTTACAACGTTGTTCACTCTTAGGTGTTTCGGTCACACAGTGTTCCAGCACCCCGCCCTCCACCAGTGCCCCTCAACCACCACCCATGTCCCCAATTCCCTCCCCCCTCCACATCCTGCCTAAATGGCAGGTTCTTTATCTCCTCTCTCTCTCCCTCTCTCTCTCCTCCTTCTCCCACACATTGTGGGTTACACTATGTACACTTAGAAGCCATCATTTGCATTTTTTGTCTGTATTTAATGCTCAGTTCTATGTTGATATCAGACCTTTTGACATTTATTCACACATGTTCCCTTCTCTATATTACCTAACCTCGAGTCAGAGAAATTTTGACGATACTGGTTTAACTGTGTGGCTAAGACCCAATCATGAAAAAACTTGGTAATTGTATATCTCACAGTGGTATAATAAAATTAAAAAATTAAAAAATACATACTGGTTTAGAAGATTAGGAAGCATATTTAATCTAACCAATAACAAGTGTGGCTATATCAGACTGAAATGAGTAGATTAAGTAATACCAGATATTGTATTTTAACTTGTATTCTGCAAATCTGCAGGGTTTTTAAAAAATTTAATCATAATAAAAATTTTAGAGGCAAAATAAATGATAAGACAGCATTCCTAATTATTTCTCAACCCAAGAAAGATCTTTGTTAAAGTTCAGAGTGCCATTTATAACTATTTTTCAAAAAGTGTGATGGATACTTTGTTAATGATATCTTAACTGAGTAATATATTCTCCATCCAAAAAATCACTAAGCAAATATAATGCTCCATAATTTCTTCTGTGCATTAGTAAATTTCCTACAAAAAATGCTGAATTTTCAAACTGGTACTCTTTGCAATACTGTATATATTTATAATTACTATGTACAACAAATTCTACCATATCCCTGCTAAACACCTGTAAAATTTTTAGTTTCCTAAAGTTGAACCATATATCACTAGCATTGACTAGAAAAGGTAAAGACAGTTGCTAACAACTATAGTCTCTCTTCAGATAGATCAATTTTAACCCCCTTGCTACAATTTTCATAATTTATTCCCTTATGTCAATTTCCCTTTATATTTTAATTTACTTTCCAAACTCAGAGACGTTCTCTTAGGGTGACAAGTTCTCTTTCAGGATGACTTTAAAACAATTCCATCTATGAGGATGATTGTGGAAGCCTTCTTTGTTTAGTTGTATGCTTTTCACATAGTAAGATATTCCAGTAGAAGAAACTTCAACTTGTTTTTATGTTGAAGCTTCTCAGTTTACTTTTGATGAAGATTTTCAAATTTCTAGTTGGAATCTGATATCTCATGAGAAAGGCACATAAAAAATAATATCTCTTGGATGTTTATTTCTGACATTTTTTTTTGCTTTGTTTTTACTCTTGAGATATATTTGGCTAGATAATAAAAATGCTACTGTATTACACTTTCTAGTTCTTCAGTATCTTAAAAATATTATCCTGATTTTTCCTGAAATTGTTTTCCTTTTTTTTAAGTATCTAAAATCAATCTGAAATTAGTTCTTTTTAAATTAAGTTAGACTTTTTACTTAAATGAACAATGTATTCTATTTCCTTAGAATTAATAATTCTATGACTACATCTTACAATCCACATTTTTTTACATTCCCCTCCCCCCTTCATATGAAAGTTAACATCTTTTGGAGGAAAGTTTTCTTGACTTTTATTTAATAGCACTTTGTTACGTCCTTGTGTGTCTCCATTGTTTTAGCTTTATACCGTCCCTGATTCTTTTTGCTTTACTTCAGCATCTGTTCATTGTTTTCGACTTGAATAATTTCCTTTACATCTACTGTAGTTTAATTTTTCTCTTTTCACTCTATTTTCTCAGTGATAGCCTTATATTCTCAGTGATATCCTTAGAAGAATCTCATTAGTATATATAATTATGGTTCTTATAATTTAGCCCTTATTTTCACATACAAATAACTTCCTAATTTCTGCACACACATATACATACAAAATTACTATTTCTTTTGAGTCATTTTCAGATCTCTTTGTATATCCTATTATTGCATATTAACTTATTTGATGGTTTTGGTGTTGTTGTTCTTGAACTACACACTGTGGTGCAAAAGGATTTACTCCTGACTCTTCAGTCAGAAATCATTCCAATAAGTGCTGGAGATTATAGGGATGGTACATATGGGGCACCAGAGATTAATTCAGGATCTACTACATGTAAGACAAGTACCCTACACTCTATGCTTTCTCCTTATATAAGGGATATGAAATAACTATACAAATTCCAAGGCATTCATCAAGGCCATAAACAAAATCACTGTATCACTGTCTTCCCGTTCATCATCGATTTGCTCCGCGGCCCCAGTAACATCTCCATATGTCCTGTCTCATGCTAGTAGAGCCCAAGGGCATCTACTTGCTCCAGGAACATAAAGAGCCTCAATCCATTCTGGAATGAGGTCTATAATTGTTACTGGTATTTGGCATATCAAATACAACACGGGTAGCTTGCCAGGCTCTGCCGTGCAGGTGATGTATGTAGTACATCTTTGTCATAAACAAAATACTGTAAAAAAATTAAGATATAATAATAGTCTCTGAATTGTCAAAGCAATTTTGAGAAAAAATAAGATGGGGAGTCAGGGGAAACATTATAAGTGACTAGAGGCTCATGATTGGTTCAGGTTTGATTACAGGCACTCGCACACCCTTAAGAGAGTCTGGGTGTAGTTTTGGAGGTCTTGAGCACCACTCAGTTTAGTTCTCTCAACTTTCAAGCATTGTTAGAGTAGCATGAGCAGACTTCACACTGCAACCCCTAATAGTACAATATTCTTTAGCTTCATTTTATGTCATTCAGACTAGTTCATCATATATTGCCAGAAGTGGCCTCCAAGCCCTCTTAGAACTACTTGAGAGTTCTCCTTCCAAAAAAAAAGAAAAAAGAAAGATAGGAGAATAGGAGGGATTATTTGGCTTTAAACTATACTGTATAGCTATAATAATCAAACGAGTATGGTTCTAGACTAAAATAAGGTTCTGAGATTAGAGGAATAAAATTGAGAGTCCAACTCTAATAATGAACATAGTTAACTAATGACAAAGGCGACAGGCACATTAAATGAAAAAAAATCTTCTGCTGGTAATGTTGGTGAGCAACATGCCAAAAATTAAATTTGACAGCTATCAGATCAAGCATTAAAAGTGTCTCAAAAGGGATTCTAAAAACCGTGATATCATATCAGAGTCCATAAAATAAAGTGAGAAAACATAGAACTCTCCATAATATCTGATGCATAGGCATATACTGTTGGAAAAGTAAAATGAAATAAACAAATGGGAATATGTAAGACTAAAATGTTTTTACAGAGAGAAACAATAGCTCTGATAAAAAGATATCTAGTAAATGGAAGAAAATATTTGCATACCATACATCTGGAAAAAAGACTAAAATCCAATATGTAATGAATTGTCAAAATTAAAGAACAAAAATCTCATCAAAAATGGCAGATGTACTAACAGGCTTGTCTCTGGAATTTTTTATATAAAAATATATAAAAAAATACCAGAGACAAGCATATTGGTGAAATGTATGAGAAAGAAGCCTTAGGCTCTTCTGATAATGTCCATATATAAAAAATACCAGAGACAAGCCTGTTGGTGAAATGTGAGAAAGAAGCCATAGGCTCTTCTGATAATGTCCAGTCTCTGCTTTTAGCCTATATTGAAATAGTATAGGGGTTGGAAAGAAGTATAGCATGTAAGGTTTGTCTTGCACGTGGTCCACCAGGTTCAATCCCTGGCACCACATATGTCCATGAAGCTCTGCCTGGAATGATCCAGGAGCACAGAGCCAGGAGTAAACAAGCCACATCATAGCCAGATGTTAACCAATCCCCACTCTAGAACAAACAAAACAAATCAAAATTTAAGACAGTATTATGATATGCATCTCAAAAATATTAAAGGTAGAATTCTATATGATTCAGTTATTCTATTCTTTGGCATCTATTCCACTGTCATAAAAATATTAGCTTGAAAAGATATATTTATATTCACATTAATTATACCACTATTTATGATAGCCAAGGTTTGGAAGCCACATAAATGATAAATGACGTATGAGTGGATAAAAGATTCACAAGACTTATCTTTTGATCGTCTTGATTAGAATTACATGGTAGCATGTTAAAAGAAATGGTTGAAACACTGTATGACCAAAACCCAAACATGAACTTTTTAATTGTATATCTTTTTATTTGTATGGAGATGGGCACTGGTGGAGGGACGGGTGCTGAAACACTGTATGACCAAAACCCAAACATGAACTTTTTAATTGTATATCTTTTATTTGTATATATCACAGTGGTATAATAAAATACTTAAAAAAAAAGAAATGGTTGAAAGAGAGTACAAATATTGTATACTCTCACCATTGAATACAAAGAAACAAAGCAAGGGAATGTAATGCCTATTGGTAACAAGCACTGGAACTTTAACCGCAGAGCTGAAGTCACCAAGTGGTGGGATGAAAGGAATGAGGGAAGATAGAAGGATGAGTGCTGTAGGGACAAGTTAGAAGATCTTTGGCTTAATGGCAATGCTCCATAAAGTATTATACATATTCAATGCAGTGCCCATAAGGATACACATGCCATTTTTCAAAGAAATTGACCAAACACTCTTGAAATTCATATGGAACAGTAAGCCCCCATGAATAGCAAAATTGATCCTTGGGAATAAGAAGATGGGAGGCATTCCCTTTCTCAACTTCAAACTTACTACAAAGCGGTAGTAAATAAAACAGAATGCTATTGAAGTAAAAACAGACCTGAGGACTTATGGAAGAGAGTTGAGTAACCTGACACTCATCCTCAAATACATGATCATTTAATCTTTGATACAGGAGCAAAAAGTAAGAAGTGGAGCAAGAAAAGCCTCTTCAACAAATGGTGCTTGGAAAACTAGGCAGCTACATGTAAAAAAAAAACTTAGACCTCTGTTTAATGCCAAGCACAAAAGTCAAATCAAAATGGATTAAAGAGCTCAACATCAGATCTGAATCTATAAGGTACATCGAAGTAAACATAGGCTAAATCCTCCATGACATTGACACTAAAGACATCTTCAAAGAGGAAACACAACCAACAAAGCATCTAGAAGCAAAGATAAATATATGGGACTACATGAAACTAAATGTCTTCACCTCAAAAGAAATGCTGACCAAGATACAATGACAGCACACAGAGTGGGAAAGAATATTCACCCAATGTCCATCTGATAAGGGATTAATATCCATGATATGTCAGCATAGGTAGAACATATTTATAAGAAGAAAACAGCCAACCCCATCAAAAAATGGGGAGAAGAAATGAACAGAAATTTCCCAAAGGAAGAAATTTGAATGGTCAGAAGGCATATAAAAAAAACTCTCATCATGATTATTCATCAGGGAGATGCAAATAAAAAAACATGAGATAATATCTCACACCACAGAAACTGGTACATATGCAAAAGAGAAAGACAACCAATGCTGGCGCGATGCGGGGACAAAGGGACTCTGATCCATTGTTGGTGGGAATGGCGACTGTACCAGCCTTTTGGAAAACAACATGGACATTCCTCCAAAAACTAGATATTGAGATTCCATTTGACCCAGCATAACCACTCTTGGGAATATACCCTAGGAGGCCAAAAACACACAGCAGAAACACCATCTACACTTCTAGACTCAGAGCAGCACTATTCACAATAGCCAGAATCTGAAAACAACCTGAGTGCCCAAGTAGAAATGACTGGATAAAGAAATTGTGGTACTCTACACAATGGAATATCATGCAGTTGTTAGGAAAAATTGATGTTATGAAATTTGCCTATAGATGGATGGACATGGAGAGAATCATGCTGAGTGAAATTAGTCAGAGGGAAAAGGACTGATATAAAATGACTGCATTCATTTGCGGGATATAAAAAATAGTATACTAATATCCAAGACCAGGCAAAAAATGTATCTTGTTATTGGGTGGAATCTACCACAAGTGTGTGGGTGTCAGAGGTTAGGTAAGACTGAGAAGGGGCAAGTGTGCTAATAAATGTTGGAAATGGTGATACCAGCCTAGAACTGAGCATCGAATGTAGGCAAAGAAGTTAAATGATAACCCCCAAATGTATGTATTCCAAGCACCATGTGTAAGTGAATGGGGGGGAGAGAGGAGAGAGAGAGAGGAGAGAGAGAGGAGAGAGAGAGAGAGAGAGAGAGAGAGAGAGAGAGAGAGAGAGAGAGAGAGAGAGAGAGGAGAGTGAAGAGGGTAAAGTGCCTCCCATAAAGGCAGGCTGGGGAACACGGAGGAGAGAGATCAGAGAACATTGGAAATGTGCACTGGTGAAGGGATGGGTGCTGGAGCACTGTATGACTGAAACCTAATCATGAACAGTTTTGTAATTGTTTATCTCATGGTGGTAATAATAAAATTTAAAATAAGTAAAAATATTCGAGTTAAAACAACCAATTTAAAAGTCCTGAAATATTAAAAAAATCCTTGGCTTTTGAGATTGGAGGGGTATACTAACTTGTACACCAAAAGCTTAAAAAGGTAACACGATTGTAACCATATTACCTCTACTTTAAAAACACAAATTGAATGGTCCCACTTACATCGAGGATACACACTTGCTTAGGGTTTGCTCAAGTCTTACTGGCTGTTGAGAAATTAATGCTTCCATAGAAGTTACCCATGATTACAAAAGAAGAACCTGAAACTCTCATAGGAAAATATCTTTGAAGCTCACACAAGGCTGTACATTACCCCTTTATTCCATAAGGCATAGGCTGCCTCAACTGATACTATTAACAAGCAAACTCAGGGTTTTGGCACAGAAATGGGACCAAATTAATTCTAGATTAATTACCATTCTAGTACCAACAATGTTTAGAAGCAATACCCAGTAGCTTAAAAATGCTTCCATTTATCTTAACTGCATCACAGAAAAAAAATAGTTTTAGAAATATTGAAATATCCTCTATGCCAAGATACAAAATGTTTAGTAGCTGGAATTCACTTAACATTTACAGGCTTGCAAAATATCAAGAAATTGAAGCATGTAATGAAGAAAAAATATTAAATAAAATGACTTCAGAAATGCCAGAGTATACATTTAGTAGAAAAATATGTTAAACCAATCTACGTAATTATATTGCATACATTTAATAAGTTAGAGAAAATATTGGATGTGAAATGCAGAGACACAGGTCACCTATATAATATGATCCAAATGGAAGCAAATAAAGTATATCCTGTAAACTATGGATAACTATATAGTAGTAAAAGACTGAATTCTTTGCTCCTCAGATCAGAAAAAAAAGCAAGATGGCACACTCTCATCAATTCTGTTTAACATCCTTCAGATTTGAGTGTTAAGACAAGAGTTAGAAATACAACATTTTTAAAGTACTCTAATCTTATGAAGTCTAGTCTATAAAAATCCTAAGATTGTAAATAACAAAATATAGGACTAACATAAATTTCTCAACACTGCACTATGTATATAAATATAAAAATAAATTATATTAAACTGATAATAAAATATAAATTAAAATAAAATATATTTTCAGTCACACATAATATGTGAAGTACTTAACAGTGTACCTAACAAACCATGGTCAATTCTAGTATATTTAAACTGAAAAAATATTTTGAAAGAAAAGTCTCAACTAATAGAAAATTAGAGCATATTCACAGGTCACAGGTTTAATATCATATATCATTTGCCCTTAAATATGTTAGATAATCAATATGATCTCAATTAAAATACCCAACTTTTTTTGTAGTAAGTGATAAGCTAGTCCTAGAATTCATAGAGTGCAGATAATCTAGGATATCAAAACAAACCTTCAGATGAAAACAAATCTGCACTAATGTTTTCTTTAAATCAAGGTATTACACCTGAAAGTTATAAAAAAAATCTGATATTAATGTCAAGACTGTTCTATTGGCTTCCATATCCGGAACCATACTTACATTGGTTGATTAATTTAAACACAGATACAGTGATTATTTTGTGGAGAGAAAAAATAATTTGTTTCTTTCACATGAAGTCCCACAGTTTCTGCTTGCAAGCAAGGTTTTGGAATGGTGCCTTACCATTCTTACATTTCTTTCTTTTTATGATTCAAATATATATTACATCTATTTATGTTTCTCACCTATTTATCTCTCTTTAGTTGTATGATCAAACTTAGAGTGCTCTCATAAGCCTGATAAAGCCTGTGTTTTTTCCTCACTTCAAAATAATTTTATTGTTCCTTTTTCAATGTGTAGTTTTGAGTCCAGATGAAGCAGTTTGTAGTTTAAAAAAACATCATGTGTGGAAACCTACACATTTTCCAGCTATTCTTTTCTCTTAAAAGTAATGAACAATTTATGGAGCCAAGTGAATAAACTCTCCCTGGTGTACTGATATAAAACTACTCTTCCTCTACCCCCAATAGCAGTGGGAATCCTATAGATAACAAAGTACTGCAGGCAGAGACAAGAAGGAAGTCGAGAATGTGGTGGACAAGATGACTTCAATAAATTCTACAATTCCTGTTGGTGAAGTTTAGAAACATTAAACTTGTGACCAAAGCAAATCCATTTTTTACAGAGGGGAAAGAACAGTAAAGCACTTTCCCTAAAATAGTATCAATTGTAAGACTTGATATTTAGAAAGTTATCCTTTGTGCCTATAGTCACATTCTTATAAAAGTGCCCAGGGAACATAGGATTCAGATCTATATATCAAACCTTACAAGGGCTAGAGGCCAACTGGACAGAATTAGAAACTATGTATGAGAGAACGAAATTTCACCTGCTCTGTAGAGCCAGACATTAGGATGGTAAATTCACAATTTCTTGATAACAGCATGCCAAAAAATAATGATTATATATGTTCTTCTGCAGAAGACAAAATCAAAGTTAAATCTTCCTAGAGACCTGAAGAAATAGCAGAGGAGTCAAGGCATTTGCCTTGTGCACAGATGACCCAGAATTAATCTGGGACTGCTTTATCCCCAAGCATCTTTGGGAGCAATCTTGAAGTACAGAGTTGAGTATAACTCTACCACCCACTTCCCAGGACCTTTGGATATGACCCAAATCTCTTCCCCTACATGTCAAATATTCTTTCTAGAATACATTTAAGTAGCTGGAGCAGTTGGGTGTACAATCCACATGTATCTGGTAGTCACTTGATTAGGGGCTGGCATAGAACTTGAGAAATCACTTGTATCACTTGTCTTGTATCACTTGTCTTCCCGTTGTTCATTGATTTGCTTGAGTGGGCACCAGTAGCCATATGTCCTTTAGCATGCTAGTGTAGCGCAAGGGCATCTGCTTGCTCCAGGAACACGAAGAGCATCAAACCATTCGTTCAGGTCGTGGGAATGAGGTCTATAATTGTTACTAGTTTGTGGCATATCAAATAGAACTTGAGAAATACCTGGTGAAATTGGGGCTACTTGGACTGGAGAGTAAAATAGTGAATAAGAATTTATTCTGAAGAGCTCTAATATAAAAGACTTGCCATCTTTAGGCGATTTCAAGAGATTATGTGGTAAATCATTTGAGGAGATGGTAAAACAGGTTGGTAATACCCAGAAAATCATTACAGACTTCCTACAGGTGCCATAGGATTTTTATACGAGCTGAATTTCCCAGGTCCAGAGAAACCACACTGAGGCCACAGTCTAAACCTTCCCTCTCAATGGTAGTGAATTGGGTTCATGTGGCTATTTTCATCAAAAGGAAGTGCATGGAGCAATAGTGCAGTGGCTAGGGCACTTACCTTTGCATTTAGCCCACCCTGGTTCAATCACCAGCACCCCATACGGTATCTCAAGTCTGCCCAGAATAATCCCTGAGTGCAGAGCTAGGATGGAGCCCTGAGCATCTCCAGGTGTGGACCCCAAAATCAAAAGAGAATTTTCTAATTAAAAAAGGAATTAAAATGAAAGTGAAAAATCCCTTAGTTGAGTTAGCTAGATTCTAAATACTCTAAGTAGTCATGTAGCAATGTTCATAGAAGATTTATTTAAAAGCTTTTATCAGTAATATTAACGATTTAATGTATGCTTCTGTTGCAATTTCTTTTTTTTTCTTGACAGAGAGAAAATGTGTTTGGTTCACACATGAATTTAGAGACTACTTAAGTCCTTAAGTAGTGCTTAGAGGTTATTCTCAACTCTGTTCAGAAATTGCTTTCAGCTCTGCTGGGGAGGACAGTACAGTGCCAGCAGTCACTTCCAGTAATCTCCTCAGCCCTCAAAATTCTTCCTTTTTTCAATCTTAGCAATATTTTTTATGTCTTAATATTGATGTCATCATGGAGATGAATGGAATTCTCTAAGGGACTTGTTTATCAGCTTCTTCTCACCAGCTCCTTTGTATCTTTCCAAACTGATACAGCTTAAGGCAAAGTTGAAATCAACAGGCAAGCACTCACAGCATTTTTTTCTGAATTATCTGTGATAGAATAAGTGCCGGCCTGGATTTGATCCCCGGCATCCCATGTGGTCCCCCGAGCACTGCCAGGAGTAATTCCTGAGTGCACAGCCAGGAGAAACTCCTGAGCATTGCTAGGTGTGACCCAAGAAAGCAAAATAAATAAATAAATGAATGAATGAATAAATGAGTGAGTGAAGAGATAAATAAATAAATGCATAAAATAAAGAAGTCACTTAATTTTTTCCATGCACTTATGTATTTTTTTTCTGTGATTGTATTCCACGTTGTTATATCTTTATGTCTCCCCAGTATAAACTTCACGAGGTTAGGAACCCAATTAATCTTTTCACTATAGAGTACCAAGCTCTGGACCCCAGTAGATTTACAGTAGCCATACAAAATTGTTTAATAAAGAAAAGAATGAAAAATATAAATGGCATACATATAAAAATATAGCAATTCAAACAGATTTCAAGTGCAGTTCAGTGGACAACTTTTTATAGATTATAGTGATTTGTAAAACAAGGCAATGTTCGTCTTTTTCAGCTATGACCAAAAGATCCAATTAAAAATAAATTATTCAAAGAACAGACGGCGATTGAAAGATCCTTGGCCAAAAATAGTTAATATTGAATGATTTTATCAAACATGGAAAATTACAGGTTCTGTTATTAGATGATAATAAAATTCTTGTAAAATACTTAAGAGGAACAAGATAGCAACATATGAAATTGATACGAAATTGAGAAACGGCTAGCTTTTTTTTATAACAGCGATATTGTTTATTCTAAAGTAAATATCAAACATGATAGGTAAATTAATCTGATTCTTGGACATAATAGCATTCCTGTGTCTTAAATAGAAATGTGATGGGATTGATTTACAGTCTCCATGGTATACTGTCATAAATAGCAGCTTCTATAACCTTGTCTCATGCTTCTGCATTTGTGATATGCATAATTTGAACTGTAAAAGTGTGATAACAGAAGACAGTTGTGAGGCAATGGTACATCTGTTATAGAATAAGGATGTCACACATCATGAGGGCAGATCAAGAGGCGTGATCCTCATGATAAGTGGAAAGATATTAACTGTGGAAATGATGTTAATTACTTTCTAAATGTCATTTTTTCAGTGTGTTCATGCTATATTAGCAAAAGAAATATCTATTATCTCTTAATGGTTACTGGAACAAATAAATATCATATTGCTGAAATAATTAAAACCTTTTAATAGGAATGTGTTTGTGTCTGTTAAACTTATTTTTACATGGTAAAGTTCCAATGGATTAAAAGTACAGTGATCTGGGTAATAGAGGCAATAATAATTTGCACTTTTTCACATCTTGGTTTAGTTTTAGAACAATCTAAATAATTGACATACAAAGAAAGGAAGTCAGAATAAAGAATCATTGAAAGTGAATATGAAAATAGTATTTATAAAAGCACTTTATATAGTTTTGTTTTCAATGATTACAACCACAGTTCTTATTTGTAAGGCAAATATTTTATTGAATATTATCAGTATCTTCTGATATGCAGATTTAAATAATAAAACTTATTTTTCACATTGCTTATCAAAACAATACATTTATTAATCTAAATATGTGCTTAATAAAATCTTTGTGAAATTATTGTCCACTTCGCAATGCCAGAAAAGTGTCATCATCATGGCTGGTATTTTTCACTTTCACTAATCACCAAGTATACATTAAGAGTTGCAGGAAATAATGCATTTCTTAACAATGCTGGGTCTCCAGTGAATTCCATAATGTTGTAAACTGTAAGACTCAATACGAATGAAAGAATGCCATGCTATCTCTTCATTATTTTTATTTCTAATTTTGTGATGTCAGTGACTGAAGCTGGGGCGTCACATATGTAGTAAACACTATAGCTGACCTCCATCCCTACCTTATTTCATTTTTTGACTATTTAATGCTAGCTTTGCAATGATTTCACACGTGATTCTGAATCAGAATGGGTTCAACCCCTGGGCAGAAACAATATTTGTGCTTTATTGTCTGCAAGGATCTTTAACTGGAGGGTTGGAAATGTGTCAAAATGAAAATGTGTCAAAATGATACGTAAATTCATATTTATATACATGGAAAAGCACATTTTATCCCTGTGCTATGTTAAGTTACCACCCAGGCCCATTCATGGCTTTTGATTCCATGATCAATCATGGAATCCATGATTCCATGAACGTCTTCAGAAACGTTCCTGTCACCAATACTTCCCATAATCCAGTAATTAAGGATCGTATTATTTCCGCACTCACAAGAACCTCTGGTGAGACATATATTTTATATTAACAAAAGAGTGTCTTTACTTAGGTGCTATCTGTATTTCCGAATGCCAGAGGTTCAATAAGTATAACAAAAGCTATACTTTCATACAACGCTATTTGAGAAACAACCGTACCCAGGTGTTGGCCAACATCAGCAGAGAAAAGGCCCCACCGGAGGCTCTTCTCAGGCTAACGAGCCACGGGCACGCCAAGGGGCAGGGCAAGATTGTGTCCCTGGGCCTCAGCGCCCACCAGCTGAGTTAAGGGGCTTCAGGTGCACCAGGGCCCCTTAGAAAGATGCGAGGTTGTGTTTCCCACCGCCCTCAGTGTGGAGTCGGTGGGACCTCGGCTGCTCTGTCCCTCTCTCCTTCGGGCCTGGGCCTCCACAGCCTGAGGGGCCCGGTGTGGCTGCTCACAGCAACCCAGGCCACTGGCACCGAAAGAACTCAAATCCGGGAGCTCTAAGGCGTGGCTGAAAATTTAGAGAGAAAGCGAGACATCTAAGGAGAAAAGAAAAACGCTTACAGAGATGCTGCCAAGGAGACTGAGCAAATGCCCCTCACCAGGCGGCCTACAAGGGTGAGTCTCCCCACTTCTCTCTTCCTGAGAGACCAGAGGAGCAGCGAGGGGCTCTGCCAGCAGGTTTCTGCGCAGCGCCCTGAGGGAGTCTGAGTGGGCTCCTTCAGAGCCATTTGAAGTGTGCCCAGGGCCTGAGGGTCTCCAGAGTCTGATTGTTGGTGTTTGTCTTGTCTAAGCACCACGTTGGTTTTCAGGGGTTGGTTTCTGAGCTGCAGCTCTGAAGGAAGAGAGACCTAGTTTGAAAGGCAACTAGGTTTTTTGTTTGGGTTTTTTCGTTTCCCCTCAGGGAGCTATTTGACACTTAGCTTTTCTTCCTAATTGTGGGACTGATAGCTGTGTGTGCCCAGTGGCGTTGTTTCTGCATTTCTTTGGGTTTGGAGAGACTGTGGCTAATGTCTGGATGGCTGTTGACCTCAATCGCCCTGTGTGAAGTTCTCAAACTATTACTCCATATGCAGCTCAGGCAGGCAGGCAAGCAGGGGTGATGGTTGGCAATGAATTTGAGAAGCCATTGAAATAAGGTATGGTCTATAAATGAGTTTTTTTTCCCTGCCTTTCCCAGAGCCCAAATTCTAAGAACAGGATCCATCCATATGGGAATACTAATACTGTTTGGAAGGGTCACATCTGAGCTGAACGTTTGACAAGACCCTAGCAAGGGATTGCCAGACAGACACAAAGACCCCCCAAGCATGTAGCTTGGGGCAGGCCTACGGAATCAGAGGTCAGCTTTGCCATTCACACCAACTTTCTGGCGTTATTCTGAGGCTGCCCAGAACCCAATTTAGGGGGGGTATAATTCCTTTATTTTACTTTGCAACTCCATTGTTTAATCACCTGCAAGTCCCAACTGAGGGCGCTTAATTGCTATACTTTACAATCTCTTTCTTCTCACTTCCCACTCTCCCCTCTTATAGTTTGTAAATAAAACTGCTTTGTCTTCTGTGGAATTTCTGTAATGTAAAGAAAAGCATCTGAACCCAGATACAAATTGGGACTGACTTCCTTCACTAGTCCTGAGATCAGCAGGCACGTGCATCCCACCGCAGAGCTATAGATTGCCTGTCTGCTTGAGGGGACGTGAATTCAGAGTTGTCCCAAATTAGCATCATAAACCAGCTCTCCAACATTCTTCTATGTACATGTTTAGATTCCTAAGAAATAGACAAGAGAATGTGATAGCTTTGGGGGAGGATGTGCTAGAAGGAGGTGGGGGTGAACCTTCAGAATAAAACACAGTTCTGATAGCTGTGAATGTAGAAATAGATGGGGAGAAAGCACTCTGACTCGAGCATGGTTCAAAATAAAGCTTTCAGCCAGACGCTGAGAAGTACTTAAGTTACTGTCTTTGAAGGAATTCTACATACAATTCAACTTTATAGGAGTCAACCCTCCACTTTTATTGACTTAGAACAGCCCATAGGAAGCTTTTTTGTGTGTGTTATTCCTTTCTTCAAACATTTTTAGTTTATTGAGATTATGTGTTTAAAAAATTTTTATTAATATTTTTCATGCACATAATTCTAATACCACACTCATAAGGCCCTTATTTTTTGGTGCAAAAGGGTGGACAACAAAGAAAAGCCTTTCATGAACATCCTCAAATCCACCGCAGGATCTATGAACAATATTTCATAATTGTAGTAATGTATCTTTCCCTTTTTTGTTTTTTTAGATCTCTATTATTTTTTAAGTACTATACAAAGCATGAACATTGTTAAGTTCCTTTTGAATATTTCCAAATTGGATCATAGCAAATGTTGTCAACAGTGGATAGATTCATAAATATAAAATATCATATAATTGTAATGCTGTAATTATTAATTTCAGTCTTTACAATTTGACACTCAAACTGATAGTTGTATTGCAAAACTGTTTATTGACATCTTTTGGCATTGTTTTGTGTGGCATTGTTTTATTTGTTTCTGCAGAAGCAGAAACTCCGTCCTTGGGATAGATACATTTGAGTCTTGAATTTCCACTCCTAATTTCCACTACTTCACCTTTCCTTGTTCCACAACTTAGTTTAATGCCAGCCCAATTCTTAAATTTCTCTGGTTTGTGCTCCTCGCATTCATTTGTTCATTCATTTGCTATTTTTCTGGGGCAGTAGTTGGAGAGCATATGGAGGATCCAGCCTTTGGAGGATTAGAAAAAACAGCAACAGCAGGCCTGCTGGTGGCTTACACTGTATTGTTTGTTAAAGTCAACCCTCTTCCTGCTGAATGGGCCCCAGGCTGAGGGGCCACACAGCTGAGAGTGTAGGAAAACATCGGGTGTCTCAGACCTTCCTCAAGATTGGCAGTGCAGGCAGAAAGGCCGCCTTTGCCTAGGGGATATCACTGCAGAGTTTGAGAGTCATTAGTAATTAATCAACAGCTTCAGTAAAGGCATCAGGCTGTATCTGGAAGAGGAAAGCGAGAACACCACATGAGGGTAAAGAAAAAATAGAACAATTCACAGTAACAAATGGCTGCCTTCTCCAGAGGACTGGGTGCCTGGATATACAAAGAAAATAAAAGTGCTTTCCATAGCTCTGTCCCTCGCGTTATGTATGACTATGGGCAATGCTGGCTATCAGTTTAGTTTGCTGTAACATGAAGCAGCTATAAAGGAAATCCCTATGAAACATTTCAAAGTTTTATGTTCTTGGATCTTGCCAGCACCTTTCCTATCTCTTAGTCAAATGTTATGTCCTCTCTGAAGTACCCATACAAAGTTCATTTGAATAATTTCTCCTTAGAACTTTTCACCTTTTATAGTTTTGAGAGCGCATTTGTTGCTCCAGGTGCTTTTGCTTACCAAAATATTAGGTATGAGTAACATGAAAAATATGTACTGCTCATAGTTTAAAAGCTTGTAAGGGTTGGCCACCTGATGGGGTGACTGACTGGGAGCCTCTGAACTCCGCACCTATCAAGGAAAACTCTGAGAGACCAAGTCCTATGCAAAAGCAAGGGTTTTATTAATAAGTGAGTATACTTGGGCTCATAGCGTGACCCCAAGCAGTCAGTGGCTTAGAGCCCTGAGCCCTTCCAGGGAGGATCTTTTTAGAGATAATTACCACCACTACAGAAAAGCCCACGCATAACCGTCCTATAGATTTAAAATATTACATCAAGGTCTGCGCCAGGCAGCCAATCACTTTGTACCAGGTAACCATCACCTACCAATCTGAGCATGCCTAATAATCCTTTCCATATTTGGCACGGCATGTGCCCAGTCTTCAAGTCTTTCGCATACCACACCAAATATAGAGAACAACTTCTCAGGAATGTTTGTCTTATAGCCCTTCCTGGAATTATTTGCTTAAGGCCCTTCCTGTTGTGCTCTTGTTGAGCCATCATTTTATCAGTTACTCCTGGTACCTGTTTTTGTGTTCTGTGGGTGAGGGGCTATTCTTTCATTCCCCTTTTCTTTAGGAGAGTCTTCTAATCCAAGAGACCATTAGAGACCTTCACTCCGTAGGCCTGATGCTGTTGCCTGAGTACTAACAACTTGACTTCACCTATCCAGTCTCTGATGAATGCAAGTAGCCTATTAAGAAGGCAAGGCCCAGTTGTAAAATCAATAAGAATATGATGAGGGGCCCAGCTAGGACTGAAAGCAAGGTAGTTAGCCAGGGGGACTGCCAAACCAAGACTCAAACCACCCTCTCCGCATCCAATCTTTTTCTTAACTGTGCCATGGATTCCTTCACTACCCCAGAGTGGTCTGCGATAGAAGCAGCACTCTTCCTAGGCTAGGTTGCTTCACTGTCACGGGGCCATTTCCTGTCAATCTAGCCACATCATATTCCTTTCAAGAGATTTCACCGCCTTTATATTTTTAAGGGAAAATGGGTGAAGGTCCATCTTTTTGAGCTGCTTCATGCTGACAACGGGACTGTAGACCCTGCCTGTGCAAGGGGTGAAATCTCCAAATGGGTCCCATGCAATGAATTAATCAGATTTTCTGAAGTTAATATTATCTGCAAGAAAAGATAAGATCAATTAGGCTAAGAACATTACTTAGAAATGATTAGGCCCTGGAGGAGTAAAAAGTTCCTCTTTGCCCTTAGTGAGGGGCAGAATACTTTGCTGTTTTAGAAAACACAGTGTTAAGGTAACACAATAGTTGTAGAAACTGGGAAGTTCAACATCAAAATGTCAGAATGTGGGTTTCCGCCTGACTCATTTCCATGCAGATGATTGAGTCTTTATATATTAGGGACAGAGAGGAAGTTATGGTCTCTGTGCCTTTTCTTAGACTTGAATTCTACAAGGCTATATCCCCATTCTTGTTATCTAATTTAGCATTAAGAATCTCTGAACACCCTGGGGGCTGGAACAATAGTCCAGTGGGCAGGGCATTTGTTATTAATGTGCTGACCTAGGATTGATCCCTGGCACCCCATATAGTTCCCCAAGCACCTCCAGTGCTTGAGTGCAGAGTCAGAAGTAACCCCTAAGCATGGCCAAATATGACACAAAAGAAAAAAAAAAAAAAAATAGAAGAGAAAAATCTCTGAAGACCCTGTCACTAGTGCTGGAATTTGGGATGCAATTTCATATAGTTTATGCAATCATAGCAGTAGAATTGTAATAGTTAAGAAACTATGAAGCAGCTTTTTTTTTTTTTTTTTTTTGCATCACACCCAGCAATGCTCAGGGGTTTCTACTGGCTCTGCACTCAGGAATTATTACTGGTGGTGCTCGGGGATCATATGGGATGCGGGGATCAAACCCTGGCCGGCAAGGGCCGACCAGCCGCATGCAAGGCAAACGCCCCTACCCGCTGGGCTATTGCTCCAGCCCCGTGAAGCAGCTTTTAAGATCAGTGTTTCCCTGAGTCTTTGAAGATCACATTTTCATGTCTTCAGTATGTTGCATTTGCTTTTTCAGGCCCCTCCTTAACCTTCCAACTCTTTTCAGTGTCGGCATTTGCTTTGTAAATGTGAGGTCCAGTCCTTGGTTACAGATACAGCTTCTTTCTCCCAAAAAAAGCGTGTGAAAATTCCATACTCATAAATTCTTAGTTATCATTTAAGATTTAATTAAATAAAACTTAGTTTGGAGCTGAAGCAATAGCACAGCGGGTAGGGCATTTGCCTTGCACATGACCAACCCAGTTTGATCCTTGGCATCCCAAGCACAGCCAGGAGTAATTCCTGAGCTAAGACCCACAAGTAACTCCTAAGCATTGCCAGGTGTGACCCAAAACTAAAAAAAAAATAAATAAATAAAAAAAATAAATAAATAAAACTTAGTTTTTCCTTAAATGCATCTCCTTGTAAATGCCTCTCAAATTCTTGTTCCACCATAGTTAATGTAAATTCTATAGTATTGCTTGTTCTCTTGGGGCTAATACTATCACTTTCCTTTGTCTTTTCTTAGATTAGTTAAATATGATTACTATGATGGTTGAAATAATGTTCCACATTTTTCGGAAATATAGGAAATTGATATTTGCTGTTTTGTATTGACTAAGCCTGTCTTACAAGACCCTAGATAAGAAACTGAACACACTTTTTGTCTATGCAAAATCTCCTTTCCCCCCAAAACTATACTGTATCTAATACCTCCATTTCCATTTCCTTTTTTTTTAATTTAATCACCATACGTTGCACAGAAACAAAGTTGTTCACAGTTGGGTTTCAGTCATACAGTGTTCCAACACCCATCCCTCCACCACTGTACATTTCCCACCACCAATGTCCCAGTTTCTCTATTATCTCCCTCCATGGTGGCACCTTTATTCTCTCTCTCTCTCTCTCTCTCTCTCTCTCTCTCTCTCTCTCTCCTCCCCTCTCTCATTCTTGCTCTCACTCTCACTCCTCATGCATTATGGTTTTTAATACAGGTATTAAAACGTCATGGTTTTTGTTCAGGGTGTTCAGTATTTTTATCAGGCAGGTACTGTACTGCTGGAGTGGTTTTTATTTTTAATATTCTCATCCGCAACTTTAGGTTGCAGTGAGACTGCCTGGACTTCCAGAAGTACAGGGAGGTTAGGGATGTAGCCCATCTCTACCCCAAGAAAGCTTGGAGAGTTCAGCCACAAAACCCCACATACCTCAATTTTCAGCATATTAATATCTTGATGAGGTTTGTCCTGAGACAGTGGAGTCCGGCTGGTGGCAAGGCAGTGAATTCTGGATTGTGGGAGCTGGGGGTCTGCCAGGGGATTCTGTTTGGGAGGGCACTGACTTCAACTTAATGCTCTGAGATTAACTGAGGCTTTAATCTTTTGGAGATTTATTTACGGGTCTCTGAGGCAAGGCCAATAAATAAGTTTGTATGGCTGAGCTAGAGGTGGTTTGTGGGTGTGGCTCCAACATTTCGAACTTTGGGCAATTTACTTTCTCAGGAAACTTTCTTCTAAGTTGCAGGAGCTGGCCAGATGCACAGGGGTGCTTTTAGGATATCAGGAAGCCTGAAGGGACCATGCTTGTCCTGTGGGTGCCATACCCCTGGCCCAGTATCTGTGGCCACAGAGGGTCCCGGCAGGGACAAGGGCCACAGCTACAGCTGCTACTATGCACGTCTTCAGTGCTCTGGAGGAGCTGTAGCCACCAGTACAGCTAACCAGGGGTCTCACATCCTGATTTTCCAGACAGTCGGTGCTCAGGGAAGTTTTCCTCCATAACATGCCTTGTGTTCATTGGCTACTCCTGGGAAGAAATGGAAACTGCAGACTGTCCCATCAGCAGTGAGTTATCAGGGACCATGTGGGAACCCAGGGTGCTGCCTCAAGTTGACGCCTCCAGGATCCCCAGTGGTGCTGAGTTAAACCTGAAGAGCTCCATTCAGAAACATTAAAACTCTACCACTGCCTACAATGCTGAAATCTGTGGGAGTTCTGCAGGTTGGCAGCTGTGTCACTGCTATTCTCATGAGGTTGGTACTCCGTGGTGGGCTTCTGGCCAGTTTTGTTTAATGGTGCTCTCTCTGATACAGAATGTCCAAGGGCGCTCATGTTCATTCACAGAAAGTTTGTGACCAGATCGGTTGTTCAGAGCACTGGGTGCTGCAGTCCCTTTGCCAGCTCTGGCACTTGCTGGTGCACAGCTATCTTGACAATCTCCATTTCCATTTCTATATTTTCAAATTTCTTTCTATCACTAGTGGATAGTGATAGTGATTTTCAATTGTTGTTGATAATAACCTGGGAAAATTAAGTTCTATTATGTTCTAGTTCTAGCATTTATTACCTACCAAACACTCTGGATTTATTGTTGTTTCACATTTTTGAGATTTTCAATGTCCCCCACCTTTTTAAAAATAGGGGTCACAACTGGTAATATTTAGGCTTGGTGATAAGGTTCAGCTGCACTTGGGCTATGAGGATCAAAGCTGTAATGGTTAGATGTCTGTCCATGAGGTACTGGGGATTATATCTGGGTCTCACACATTCTGGGCATGTGCTATAAGACTTTATTTATTTATTTATTTCTCTTTTAATTTTTTATTATACCACTGTGAGACATACAATTACAAGGTGTTCACAATTGGTTCTTGGTAATACAGTATTCCAACACCCGTCCCTTCACCAGTGCCCCATCACCACCACCAATGTACCCCACCACCCTCCCGCCCACCCCCCAGGCTGCCTCAATAGCAGGTAACCCCATTTCCTCTCTTTTTCTCTCTCTGTCTCTGCATCCCTCTCCCTCTTTTTTTACACATTGTGGCTAGCCCTGCAGATATTTAGAGTTTATCACTTAAGTCTCTTTGTGTATATTCAATGGTGAGTTTTAATCTGCCATTACCATTTCCCACACTTGGTAAAACACTGGTGTCTATTTATATCCTATTACTAAAAGCAGTCATTCTATATCTGTCCTTTTCCTTCTGACTAATTTCACTCAGCATGATAGTCTCCATGATCATCCATTTGCAGGTAAATTTTATAATTTCGTCTTTTCTACAGCTGCATAGTATTCCATAGTATAGATGTACCACAGTTTCTTTAGCCAGTCCTCTGTTCTCGGGCATTTAGGTTGTTTCCAGATTTTAGCTATTTGTGAATAGTGCAAAGATGAATAAAGAAGTACAGATAGTGTTTCTGCTATGTGTTTTTCAATCTCTCAGGTATATTCCCAGGAGTGCTATTGCTGGATCAAATGGGAGCTCAATATCTAGTTTTCGGAGGAATGCCCATATTGTTTTCCAAAAGGGCTGGACCAGTCGGCACTCCCACCAACAGTGAATGAGAGTCCCTTTTTTTCCCCACATCCAAGCCAGCACCAGTTGTTCTTGCTGTTTTGGATGTGTGCCAGTCTCTGTGGTGTGAGATGGTACCTCATTGTTGTATTGATTTGCATCTCCCTGATGATTAAAGATGAAGAGCACTTTTTCATATGCCTTTTGGCCATTCGAATTTCTTCTTTTTTGGAAGCTTCTGTTCATTTCTTCTCCCCATTTTTTGATGGGGTTGGCTGTTTTTTTTCTTGTGGAGTGCTACCAGTGCCTGATATATCCTGGATATTAACCCCTTGTCAGATGGGTATTGGGAAAATATCCTTTCCTACTCTGTGGATTGTCTTTGTATCTTGTTCACCGTTTCTTTTGAGGTGCAGAAGCTTTTTAGTTTTATATAATCCCATTTGTTTATCTTTGCTTCCATTTGCTTGGTCAGTGGTGTGTCATCTTTAAAGATACTTTTCATTTCGATGTCGTAGAGCGTTTCTCCTATGTTTTCTTCGATATACCATATAGATTCATGTCTGATGTTTAGATCTATAATCCATTTTTATCTGACTTTTGTGCATGGCATTAGAAGGAGGTCTAAATTTAATTTTTTACACGTAGCTGCCCAGTTTTCCCAGCACCATTTGTTGAAGAGGCTTTCTTTTCTCCACTTAATATTTTTTGCTCCTTTATCGAAGATTAAGTGGTTGTATATTTGAGAGTGTGTTTCAGGATATTCAGTTCTATTCCATAGGTCTACGGGTCTGTCTCTATACCAATACCACACTGTCTTAATTACAACTGCTCTGTAGTAGAGCTTGAGGTTGGGGAAAGTGATACCTCCCATTTTCTTTTTCCCAAGGGTTGCTTTAGCTATTCGTGGGGTTTATTATTCCATACAAATTTCAGGAGTGTTTGTTCAATTTCTTTGAAGAACATCATGGGTATCTTTATAGGGACCACATTGAATCTGTATAAAGCTCTAGGGAATATTACCATTTTGATAATGTTAATCCTTCCAATCCATGAGCAGAGAATGTGTCTCCATTTCCTCAGGTCCTCCTTTATTTCCTGAAGTAACATTTTGTAGTTTTCTTTGTAGAGATCCTTTACATTCTTTGTCAAACTGATTCCTAGGTATTTGATTTTCTGCGGCACAATTGTGAATGGGATAGTTTCTTTAATGTCCCTTTCTTCTCTTTCACTGTTTGCATATAGGAAGGCCATTGACTTTTGGGTATTGATTTTGTACCCTGCCATTCTACTATAGGAATGTATTATTTCTAGGAGCCTCTTGGTAGAGAGTTTCGGGTTTTCCAGGTATAATATCATGTCATCTGCAAATAGTGACAACTTGGCTTCTTCCTTCCTAACCAGATGCCCTTAATGTCTTTTTCTTCCCTGATTGCTATGGCAAGTACTTCCAGTACTATTTTGAATAGAAGTGGTGAGAGTGGGCAGCCTTGTCTTGTCCCTGATCTTAAGGGGAAGACTTTCAGTTTTTCCCCATTGAGAATGATGCTTGCTGTGGGCTTGTAGTAGATGGCCTGGATTATCTTGAGGAAGGTTCCTTCAATCCCCATTTTACGGAGAGCTTTTATCATGAATGGGTGTTGAATCTTGTCAAATGCCTTCTCTGCATCTATTGATATGATCATATGTTTTTTATCTTTCTTTTTGTTGATATGATGTATTATGTTGATTGACTTGTGATGTTGAACCATCCTTGCATTCGTGGGATGAATCCCACTTGGTCATGGTGTATAATCTTTTTGATGACTCTTTACAATCTTCCTGACCACCTCTGTTATATTTCTTCAATCACGATCCGATCCGATCTTCCCGTGATCATCTATTTGCTAGGCGGGCACCAGTATATCTCCATATGTCCTGTCTCATGCCAGTAGAGCCAGGGGCATCGGCTTGCTACAGGAACATAAAGAGCCTCAAACCATTATTTAGGTCATGGGAATGACCTATATTGGTCGGGGAATGACCTAATATAATGTTACTGGAATTTGGCATATCATATACAACACGGAAGCTGCAGGCTTCTGCCATATTTCTTCAATAATTAAGGATATAATCATGGTTTTTAACTCGATGGTGGAATGTAGTGGTTTAAAGCGGGGATGCCCAGATGCACCTTAGTCCCAGAGCACAGCGTGGAGAAGGAAAGAGTGGAGGGGAGGAGGAGGAGAGACAGATGAGAAGTAACAGGAGTCAGATAAGGGGAATCATGTACAGAGGTGTTATTAATGGAGTGATAGAGCCCAAGTTTTCATACCACAGAGTCAACAATACTGCAACAAGAGACTAAACTTTAACAACCAAGTTTACAAAGGTGCCTGTCAAAGGGGATATGGGCGGGAAATTGAGAAATGTGGTGAAGGGAAGTTGATACTGGTGGTGGGATGGGTGGTACATTATTGTATGTCTAAAACTCAACTATGTACATCATGGCACTTTAATTAAAAATGCGTTGATTGAAAAAAGTAATGGATATAGAGTCTCAAGATTTTAATTTATAGGAAAGGAACAGCCTATAAATGATAGTTATAAATTAGAATAAAATAACACTTTAAAGGATAATATGCTAAAATATCACCATTGAGAAGAAGATATTTAAATCCCTACTCCTTTTTCTCCCCACAGAGAAATAAAGTAGGATCCAGAGACTCAGAATAAAATATTTAAACTAGCTGAGATACAGTACACATTATTCAACAGAAGAATTATTAGAGCAATATGATCCATTCTCAAAAAATCAATATATATAAACTCAATTTGAGCCATATGTTGAACGAAATCATATCAAACATCTTCAGTAAGTCAATAATAGGACAGACAATATGCTAATAATAAATGAATGTATAAAAATATCAACATGAAAAAGATCTATTAAGAGAACCAACTATAAAGTTTAGAAACAAAATATAATAACTGGAATTTAAAATTATATATATTCACTGAATTTATAAGGAGTCAATAAACTTGAAAATAAGAGACCTGGTATTATGCACTTGTTTTCCACATTTTATGCTTTTTAGGTAGCTTATTAATTCCAAGTAGGGCTTCATTTAGGTATATTCATGGAGGGTCAGTTTAGTAGCAATGTATTCCTTGTTTGCATCAAAGCTTCTTATTCTTTATCCAGATCGAAAGATACTCTTGTCTTGCTTTAAGTCTTTTTGATTCATCCCTTTGTATACTCTGTGTTCTCGTCTTCAAACCTGAGGATTTTCTGTGGAAAAATAGTCCCTTCCATGCGACTCTTAACTTTTTTGTGCTCCTTGTCTCTTCTTTCTTAAGATAGACCTTTTCTATTATAATTATAATATACCTTGGTGTGAATCTTGCTAGGATTTGCAATAAAGGAGGCTTTTTGAGCCTCTTGAATCTGGCTGTCTAACTCCATTCTGATCTTGGGGAAATTGTCAGTTATAACTCAAAAAAGAATTCTTTTTTTTTCACTTCCAACACCCATCCACTACCAATTTGAGCCTTTCTTAATAACTGATTCACGATCACGATCACGATCTTCCCGTTAATCATCTATTTGCTAGAGCGGGCACCAGTAATATCTCAATATGTCCTGTCACATGCTGTAGAGCCAAGGGCATCGGCTTGTTACAGGAACATAAAGAGCCCTCAAACCATTATATTAGGTCATGAGAATGATCTAATATAATTGTTACTGGCATTTGGCATATCAAATACAACACGAGCAGCTTGCTAGGCTTGCCGTGCGCGGGAGGCATACTCTATAAACACCTCCAAATAAAGCCTTTATTGATGAACGGCGCGGCCGCTTGCGGCTGCGCGAGCCCGGCTGTGATGGGCTGGTCGGCCGGGTGGAGTTCTGATGAGAGGGAAGTCCAATGTGGAAAATGGCGGCGCCCATGGAGTGGGTGGGGGTCGTCTGGCTTGTTGTGAGGTTCTGCCGGGGGGGGGGGGGCCAAGGCTGGAACCCACCATGCCTCCCGACTGCCTCATGAGCGGCTGGGCACAGGGAGAGCAAGGAACCGCTCTGCCCCGTGTCTGAGAGTCTCTGGACCAGCATACCTGGGCCGGATTGAGGAAGAAACTGCTCCAGGGTGGGTGTCGATGATCCGGGCTGTGATGGGCTGGTCGGCTGGGTGGAGTTCTGATGAGAGGGAAGTCCAATGTGGAAAATGGCGGCGCCCATGGAGTGGGTGGGGGGTCGCCTGGCTTGTTGTGAGGTTCTGCCGGGTGGTGGGGGGCCAAGGCTGGAACCCACCATGCCTCCCGACTGCCTCATGAACGGCTGGGCACAGGGAGAGCAAGGAACTGCTCTGCCCCGTGTCTGAGAGTCTCTGGACCAGCATACCTGGGCCGGATTGAGGAAGAAACTGCTCCAGGGTGGGTGTCGATGATCCGGGCTGTGATGGGCTGGTCGGCCGGGTGGAGTTCTGATGAGAGGGAAGTCCAATGTGGAAAATGGCGGCGCCCATGGAGTGGGTGGGGGGGTCGTCTGGCTTGTTGTGAGGTTCTGCCGGGGTGGTGGGCCAAGGCTGGAACCCACCATGCCTCCCGCTCATGAACGGCTGGGCACAGGGAGAGCAAGGAACCGCTCTGCCCCGTGTCTGAGAGTCTCTGGACCAGCATACCTGGGCCGGATTGAGGAAGAAACTGCTCCAGGGTGGGTGTCGATGAGCCCGAATAACTGATTAGTTTTATGAATTTATTATTAGCATTATGATTTTGTTTAGACATTTTTCCAGATTTTCTCTCATATTCTTTCTTTACTAAAACTCATTTCCATTAATTTCACTGCATTAAGAATGGCCAGGACTGTTGCTTGACATCTTTGGATTGCGCTGTTGTTGTATTGGGTGTTCCTTCCAAACTCTTGTCTCAATCCATTGGTAAAAAGATTGGTAAAAAGATGTTGCTTCATTTCACATTTTGCCTGGTGTTCTCGGTGGGACTGGGTGGGGAACAGAACATGTGTTTGAGAAGGTTTAGTAGTTGATCAGATGTTTAAGCTCTCCAGTAACCAGCAGCTGAAGGGACACTGAGGCCTCAGTACCAATCTTGTGGCAGCATGTAAAGTCTGGAGTTACAGGGAGAAAAGTGCTGCTGACCAAAGAATGGCAAGGAAGCACAGCCGGCAACGGGAGGTTCTAGCTGGTGGTCCATACAATGCGTTTTGCCTCTTGCGATCAGCTGGCTTGCACCTTACCCTTGATCATTTTCTCTCTGACCCCATCTAGCTCAAGTTTTTGTAGGATTTGTTGAGTAGTTTTCCTCAGGGGATTTTTCCCTAGGGGTCTTACTCTGAAGAGTGAGCTCCATTGGGATGCCAACCAGCAGAGATTCAGGAAGTTTGAGAGAGATTGTTAAGGTTGAGAAGGTGCCTGTCTCTTCAGTCTTCCCCACTATCACCTTTTTCTCGTGGGTATAATCTAGGGTCAAGAGTAATGACAGCATCCCTCTGATACCTCGCTTCCTTCACCTTGATATTCTCTGCCTATTGGGATTTTTATCTTTATTGCACCTTATGCTTTCCCCTCTCCCTCTCCCCCCAGTGTTGGAAGTACAGGATTCTAGAACTTGGGTGCTGTGTGCTCGGTGTAATTTTCCATAATCTCCAGGGTAAACTGCACCATAGGGAGCTCTTCCTAATTACTTCCCCTCCCAACTTTTTCCTGTGGTGGGCTTTATTTCTTGGCAAGGGTATCTTTGTTTCCAGTCTGTTTTCTTTCTCTTGCTATGAAAGCTTTGTTGGAATTTCAGGCCAGTTTCTATACACGCTAATTCAAGTTCTGGTGTATATTTGCTGTCATCATTCGTGGAGTTAAATATAAGTTCTCCCTATTTGGCCATGTTAGTCTTCTTCCTGAAAATAGGCTATTTAGATTTTTTAAAGTAATTAGTAAGTTACGAAAGGCAGTGAAAAAATGAAACAATTTTTAAATGCATTCTTTAAATCATTGGGTGCAATCTCATACTTAGAAAACTTTGAATCATAATAGTAGTCCAGATTTAGAGTTTCCTTTCAATTCTGATGTTCAGTTCTGCTCTTTTTCTTTGCTCATTCATAAATGTAGCAGAGGGTTATATGCTTTGCTGGGTTTTGAGGAAGGGATCTTTTTTGAATGAGAGTTTAGGTTTAACTGGTAATCTTCATTATTCATTTTTATTTACTGAAATTTGATTATTATTGCTTCATTTTCCATTTCACCAAAATACTTCAGCGCCACCCTCGAAAACATCATGCGACAATTAGAATGGGAAGGAATGGGAGTGAAGATAGATGGTCAGCAACTACACCACCTCCACTTTGCTGATGACATCGTTCTAATAACACCAAATATTAGCCAAAGTGGCAACAAATGCTGGCTGACTTCAACCGAGATTGTGGAAAGAAAGTTCCACAGCTGAATCAAAAGAAAACTATGTTTATGAAAAATGAACTAGTTCCAGAGGCCCCATTCACTCTCAATGGAACAAACATCTGTGAATGCAGCAGTTATGTGTACCTAGGTCAAGAAGTTAACATGATGAACGACCTAAATCCTGAGCTGCGCAGGAGGAAGAGAGCGGCATGGAATGCCTTTCAAAGGCATCGAAGAAATAGCTAAAAAGGACAAAACCTCCGGCTCTGGGCACATCTCTTTGACTCCACGGTTCTCCCTGCATTAACATACGCCTCAGAGACCTGGGCCCTAGAAAAGCAGGATGAGAATGCTATTCGGGTCTCCCAGAGAGGAATCTAAAGAGCTATGCTTGGAATATCATGCCTCACTCAAGTGAGAGAAGGAATCCGAGTTCTGACCTCAGTCGCTATTCCAGAATCAGGGATGCTGTCTCGTTTGCCAAGGCATCAAAAATCAGATGGGCTGGACAGGTAACACGATTTGGAGACAACCACTGGACTAGAGCCATGACCGACTGGATCCCACGGGATGTCAAAAGATCACATGGCCGCCCACCTACAAGATGGTCAGACTTCCTTGTCAAGACCCTGAAGGAACGGTTTGAGGCTCTTCATATTCCTGGATCAACCAGATGCCATTGGGCTACATTGGCACGTGATAGGGTCCAATGGAAATGTTACTGGTACCTGCTCCGAGCAAATCGATGAATAACAGGATTCAAGTGATCAAGTGATGTTGCTTCATTTTAACATCTCCAGATTTAATGTAGTAGTTAATTTTTGAAGTCTGTGCATATGTCTGTCTGTTCTTTCTCCATCACACTGCATCTCTTCTAAATCCATGTAGGATATTGTAGAATTTTGGATGGGGAGTGATCTTTACTGAAGAGGAAATTGGGAAGCTGGTGAAAAAGGAAAATGCATTAATCAAAAGGGGGGATCATCACCAACTCAGATTCCTGGTGTTTATGTCAGTGTGGGGGGCAGGGAAGTGACAATTTGCAACTTGGTGCCAATCTTTTTTTTTAATTATACCACCATACAATTACAAAGATGTTCATGTTTGGGGTTTCAGTCATACAGTGTTCCAGCACCCATCCCTCCACCAGTGCCATTTCCCACTACCAATTTCCCCGATTACAACCCCTCTCCCCGCCTGCCTCTATGGCAGACACTTTGCCTCTCTTCTCTCTCTCTCTCTCTCTCTCTCTCTCTCTCTCTCTCTCTCTCTCTCTCTGAATGTCCCCCCTCTCTCTGTCTTCCTTGTCTTATACACTGTGGCTTGAAACACATACATTTAAAAGTCATCATGTATATCCAATGCTCAGTTCTAAGCTGGTATTATTATTTCCAACAATTATTAGCTTATTGTTCCCTTGTCTGTCTTACCGAAATGCTGACTCCCACAAACTTGCAGTAGATTCTACCCATGACAAGACCTCCTGATCCATGTTTTGCCTGATCTTAGATATTGGTATCATACTATTTAATTTTTTTTTGTTACACCATCATAAGCATACAATTACAAAAGATGTTCAAGAGACCAGCCTATCACAGCACGGCTCATCAAGATCCACCCTGCAGCAGTCTTTTTTTAAATCCGGCCCAGTTATGCTGATCCAGAGACTCACAGACATGGGGCAGAGCTGCTACTGGCTCTTTCTGTGCCCAGCCACTTACAAAGCGCCTGTGAGGGATGGCAGGTTCTAGCCCTGGCCTGCCACCCCAGCAGAGCATCGTAACAAACCAGATGACCCCCCACTCCATGAGGGCTTCCATTTTCCACATCCGGACTTCCCCCTCCTCATCAGAACTCCACCCAGCAGACCAGCCTATCACAACCCGGCTCGCGTGGCGCAAGCTGCTGAACGGTTCATCAATAAATGCAGAACTTAGATATGACTACAAGAGTACACTACCTGCACCGCAGAGCCTGGCAAGCTACCCGTGTTGTATTTGATATGCCAAATACCATTAATAATTATAGACCTCATTCCCATGACCTGATGGAATGGTTTGAGGCTCTTTATGTTCCTGGAGCAAGCACGTGCCCTTGTGCTCTACTTGCATGAGACAGGACATATGGAGATTTTACTGGTGCCCGCTCGAGCAAATCGATGATGAGCGGGAAGTCAGTGATACAGTGATTCATGTTTAGGTTTCAGTCATACATTGTTCCAGCACCTATCCCTTCACTAGTGCACATTTCCCACCACCAATATCCCCTGATTCCATCCCCCCCCCCCCCCTAGCCTTCCTCTATGGCTGGTACTTTACCTCTACTCTCAATCTCTCTCTCTCTCTCTCTCTCTCTCTCTCCTTTTGTACATTGTGGCTTGCAATACATACATTTGAGGTTATCATGTATATATCTTTGCCTACATTCAATGCACATAACTGGCCTGGTATTATCATTTCCAACAATTATTGGTAAACTGTTCCTTTCTCTGTCTTACGTAACCTCTGACTACCTACATGCTTGCGATAGATTCCACCCACTGACAAGACCTCCTAATCCATGTTTTGCCTGGCATTGGATATTGATATAATACTATTGTGTTTATATCCCACAAATAAATGCAGTTATTCTATATCTGTCCTTTCTCCTCTGGCTAATTTCACTCAGAATGATCCTCTCCATGTCCATTCATATATAGGCAAATTTCATAACTTCATTTTTCCTATCTGCTGCATAGTATTCCATTGTACAGATGTACCAAAGTTTTTTTATCCAGTCATCTGTTCTCAGGCACTCTGATTGTTTCCCACTATGGCTATTGTGAATAGTGCTACTATGAACATAGAAGTGTAGATGATGTTTTTGCTGTGTGTTTTTGGCCTCTCAGGCTATATTCCCAGGAGTGGTATTTCTGGATCAAATGGAAGTTCAATTTCTAGTTTTTGGAGGAATGTCTATGTTGTTTTCAAAAAACGCTGTACCAGTCAACATTTCCACCAACAGTGGATGAGAGCCCCTTTCTTCCCGCATCAATGCCAGCACTGGTTGTTCTCGCTCTTTTGGATATGTGCCCATCTCTGTGGTGTGAGATGATATATCATTGTTGTTTTGATTTGCATCTCCATGATAATTAATGATCACGAGCATTTTTTTTCCATATGCCTTTGGCCATTTGAATTGCTTCATTGTCAAAGTTTCTGTCATTTCTTCTCCCCATTTTTTGATGGGGTTGGCTGTTTTCTTCTCGTAAATTTCTACTAGTGCCAGGTATATCCTGTATATTAACCCCTGTATCAGATAGGTATTGGATGAATATTCTTTCCTATTCTGCAGACTGTCTTTGTATGTTGGTTGCTGTATCCTTTGAGGTGCAGAAGCTTATGGATGGGTAGAAACTGAAGTTTAGCAGAGTTGAGATTTCATTCATGATTTAAACTTTTATTGAGCAAATATTTGTCATAGGTATTTTTCATGCTGCTTAGATTTCTGTTTAGCCATAGTCAATCACAAATAATTGGTAAACCATTTAGTTGATTCGCACAATATTTAACAAAATTTTATAATACAGAATACACATATTTATTTTAATGAAAAGAGGATGACATTGTGACAAAATTGAAATGTATTGATAAATATTAATCTTTATTTAGAAGAGACATTTTTAAGTTCATGCAAATAGTTCTGGTATGTTGTGGGAAAAAGAATGTGCTGATTGTAAAGAAAATATGGTGACTAGAAAAATATCGATGATAGATAGGAAATAACACTGGGAAGAAATGATAAAAATAAGAGATAAGCAAAAATATGAGATAAGCAGTCAGTCCAGAAATGGAGAATTTTCAGTAATCTAATAAATAAATGTTTTCAGTAACAAAGTCCAAAAGAAAATAGTTGGGGCCTATAGGGGCCTAAGATAATTACCTTCAGTAAGGCTCTTCTATCCAAGGTCTTGTAAGGAATGTAGAATAAAGCAGTATGAAAATAAATCTTGGCGTACTGTCTAGTCATTCTGTCAATGAATTACTAACTTGTTTTTGTTCACTGGAGTTGACAGTTCACTGAATCGTCTCCATAAGCAAACTTTGACTTTAATTTGGAAATATCCAGAGAGTAATAATTGGAAAACGGATGCATGTTCAAATATGCATTTGTCAGATTGTACTGCCATGATTGGTTTGGGGAAATGTGACATTAGAGATGGGTACTTTGTGATCTTACCTAGACTCTCTGAAAAGAAATCAATTTCCAAACAACAGGAGTACCTTTCGTCGAACTTCTTATTTATTTGGTTTTGGTTCTTACATATAACAGGAAAAGCCCCCTGGTTCCATATTGTCATCACTCACACACAGATGCAACCACTCCCACACACATACACTCACTCACATATACACCTTTTTTTTTTGGCCTGGTTCAGGAATTTATTTCCCATAAGCTCCATTCTCTGGCATTCTAATGGTTCATTTTATGATATGATATTGTTTCACACATGAATGAATTGAAAGACATAAGAAGCAATCTGCCTGCTGTGAATTTATTCCTAAATCCCTTCTACTTTCTTAATGTCCATGCATTCAAGCCTCCAAAGCCAAATGCCAAAAATATATTTTTCACGGCTTGGTATTTACACTGTCTGAATTCCTATTCTACCCCACCCTCAAAGAAAACATTTGGATTTAGTTCAGAGTTCTGAAAGAATATTTGCATTGTAGATTCCTTTTAACATTTGCAGTGAAAATAATGAGAGGCAACTCATTCCCTAATGCTCCCATTACAGAGTATTTGCCTAAAATTAATTAGAGGAGATTTAATATTGTATATGCTCCACTTATAGGCCAAATATTTTTTTTAGATTTAATATGATGTTGTGTAAATGTGCAAAATGTCATAGTTTCTTTGAGAATATAGTCCACATGTAGATGATTTATATAACATGAGCACAAAACTTTTTATATAAAAATGACATGAAAAGATTATCTCGTAATTTCTTTATCATGGTTTTATCCTTGCTTTTCTTTTCCTAGCCTCATTTTAAGGACAAGCATTCTCCTTAAAACCAGAGAACATGGCATTTGTCAGTTATAGAATCCCATCTTCTCAGTTTAATAATCTCAGTGAAAAGGTAAAGCATATTTTTTCTCTGAATATAAAATCGCCAAGAAAATACTTAGATTATATTTGTGCTTAGCTTACTTTAGATTATATTTGTGCTTGGTTTATTTTGGCCACCAAACACCATATCTGTTTGGTGGCCTATAATAAATTCCATGGAAATAAGATATAACCAGTGATTCAGGTAGATTTCATACTCTGAACTCATATGCATTCAGATAGTATGCTTTTAGTAAAAAAAAATAGTGCAATGCATTATAATAGATACCTGATGCTTGCATTTATTGATTTCATTTTGTCCTTTCTTGTAAAATGACCATATCACAAAACTTTTTTTTTACTTGTTGAGTCACTGTGCATTACAAAGTTACTCCTGATTGAGTTTCAGACATACAAAGTTTCAACTCCAGTGCTCACTTCCCTCTATCAATGTTCTGTTTCTTTTTAAAAAAAATTTTTTTATTATACCACCGTGCGATATACAATTCAAAAGATGTTCATGATT
This sequence comes from Cryptotis parvus, assembly GCA_021461705.1. Lineage (NCBI taxonomy): Eukaryota > Metazoa > Chordata > Mammalia > Eulipotyphla > Soricidae > Cryptotis > Cryptotis parvus. Next base: position 46,769 of record JAJIBD010006949.1, on the reverse strand, counting down.
GGGTGTCAGTCATACATTTTTTCCAGCACGTGTCCCTCCACCAGAGCCCTAGTCTCACTACCACTACTAATATCCCCAAATTCCCTCCCCATTCTGTCAGCCTGCCTCTATAGCAGACATTTTCCCTCTTATTATCTCTTCTCTTTTTCTCTCTCTCCCCTCTCTCTCTCTCCAGCATCACGGTTTGTCCTACAGACATTTAGGGATTATTATGTAAATCCCTGTGTACATTCAATGTTCAGTCCTAGTATGGCATTAACATTTCCCACAATTAGTAGAACACTGGTATATATGTATATCCCACTAATGAATGCAGTCATTCTGTATCTGTCCTTTACCTTCTGGCTAATTTCACTCAGCATGATACTCTCCATGTCCATCCATTTGCAGGTAATGTCTTGTTTCTGCCCCATCCTCACTGCCTACCTCGGCAGCAGGCATGCTCTTTTGTTTTTTTCAGCCTCCATGTTTTGAAATATTTTTACTGGCAGGAAATTGTGTATATCACTTTAGTGTTCTCTGTCCAATTTTACACATCTCAGCCCCACCCCCCAGGCCCTAACCTGCTAATCCCATGGAAAACTTCCTACTGAAGACCAGGTCATAATACTCTTTAAGGCTAAATTTGCAGATCAAACTGTGGGCAGGGAACTTAGATTTCCCACTACTCCTTGTCCCTGTGAGGACATTGGACATATTTGACAACAGAGAATATCAAATGAAACTATAGGATAGTGTATCAACAAACAGAAATAGGTTTAAACCAAGGATGAATGCAAATATACAATGAAACTGGGGGCAGAACTATAGCACAGAGGGCAGGGCCTTTGCCTTGCACATGGCCAGCCTGGGCTGGATTCCTGTAACCCCTTCTGATCTCCTGAACCATCACTGTCACTATCACTATCTTCCCGTTCATCATCTATTTGCTAGAGCGGGCACCAGTAATATCTCCATATGTCCTGACTCATGCTAGTAGAACCCAAAGGCATCCGCTTGCTCCAGAAACATAAAGAGCCTCAAACCATTATATTAGGTCATGGGAATGACCTAATATAAATGTTACTGGTATTTGGCATATCAAATACGACACAAGCAGCTTGCCAGGCTTGCCTTTACGGATGGCATACTCTTGTAGTCACCTCTAAATACAGCATTTATTGATGAACCGGCCCGCGAGCTGGGCTGTAATAGTCTGGTCTGCTGGGTGGAGTCGTGACAAGAGGGAAGTCTGGATGTGGAAAATGGCGGCTTCCATGGTGTTGGAGGACAGGTTTAGCTAACCTGGGAGTTTTGTTGTTTTGCTCACTCCCAGCTTAATCTATTTAGTCAAGTTTCATTCTAATGAGACCTCTCTTCTATGTAAACACTGCTAGAGGGTGTGGCAGTTACAGAAGTCACCTTGATTGAATAACTTCTGACTTATACATCTACTAAGACTTCTATGTTTTCTAGATTGGGCACAGCTCCTCTTTATACCCACTGCACCCAGCGTGGGACAGTTAGAATTTACCAGTAGACTACCACCCTGGCTACACTCAGACTATAGGAAGACTATAGGAAGGATCATACTAGTTTGCTCTAAAGCAGGCGAGTGTAACCCTTTCAGTACACGAGAACAAGATACTCAGAATCACCCTGGTGCAGATAATAAGAAGAACCTTGTGGGTACCATCTAGATTACATGAAGCTCATGAAGTTAAGATGTATTACTTTATACCAGCCCCCTCTCTCCAGTGTTTTACATAAGAGATAATCTTGGTAGAAAGGATTAGACCTTGGCATAACCTTTGTTTATACCTGCAATAGGGTGTGGCACTACACTCTGTTTAGGGTTCTTTGTTGACATGACCCTCCAGGTTGGATTACTTTGGTGTATATAAGGGGACTGACTTGAGGCCCCTTCACCTTTTGGGCCTTTTAGCTTTTGGCTTTTGGCTCCTCGGCCTTTTGCTTTTGGCTTTCGGCTTTTGCTCTTTGGCCTTTTGCTCCCTTCTTCTGGGTAGGACTCCTCTCGGGGTGAGATCCTCTCTCTTTGGTGGGAGACTTAGGCTCTCCTGTATGGTCTAAGTTCGGACCAGAGCTAGAGCTTGTTTATTATATTGGATTGCTGTGGAAGAGCTTTGGTACTATTAAAAGCCATTTTTGGAACAGCACCGGACTCGTGAGTTTTCATCTGTTCTCCCGGCGTCCTTGGAGGTAGAAGAGAACTTCTGTCCTGACACTGCCGAGGGACCCCAGTGGCGTTCCCTGACACCATGGAGTTGGGGGGGGGTCATCTGGCTTGTTGTGAGGCTCTGCTGGGGTGGCAGTCCAAGGCTAGAACCCCCCCCATGCCTCCCGGGTGCCTCATGAGCATTGGGCACAGGGAGAGCAAGTAGCAGCTCTGACCCATGTCTGAGAGTCTCTGGTTCAGCATACCTGGGCCGGATTGAAAAAAAAAAAAACTGCTGCAGGGTGGGTGTCCATGATCCGGGCTGTGATAGTCTGGTCTGTTGGGTGGAGTTGTGAGGAGGAGGGAAGTCTGGATGTGGAAAATGGTGGGCCCCATGTAGTAGGGGGCATTGTTTGGCTTGTTGTGAGGTTCTGCTGGGGTGGAAGGCCAGGGCTAGAACCCCCCCATGCCTCCCGGGTGCCTCATGAGTGGCTGGGCACAGGGAGAGCAAGTAGCGGCTCTTCCCCATGTCTGAGAGTCTCTGGTTCAGCATACCTGGGCAGGATTGAAAAAAAAACATGCCACTAGTAATTCTTGAGTGCCAGGGATCACGTCTGAGTTTAGCTGGGTGAACCAAAAAATACTATGAAATATATAAATTATAAAAAAAAATTAAATTTTCTGAAAAATAAGCTTGAAATGTTTGTGAAAGTTTCAAAAAAAAACTTTTATGCTCTTGTTATATAAATTATCTACCTGCATGCAATTTACATTGTGAGATGATTATAAAGAGTATGAAAATGAAACCAGCAATTTTAATTAGAGTGGTAAAAAATATCAAATCATGCACAGAAAATTAAAATAGTCACATTGTCAAAATATTAACTCTACTTAAGGGAGATAAACCTGAAATACTGTATTACATTAATATTTGTTATATTATTGGTCTACTAAAACAAGCCACTGGTGCATTGGTTAGTCAATGAGATCATTTAAATGAATAATACAATGCAATTTATAAAGCAAATTACTATTCTCATAAAGAGTAATTTTACTCTCCATTTATTTTATAAAAGGACAAATGAAGTGTCTCTTAAAATGACTTCAAGTTTATATTATTTGGGGGACTAGGATTTCCTTTTGAAAAGGTGATTTTTCAAAAAATTCTGTTTTCTTGGATGAATTTAAGATATACTTAAGGTGTTTCCCAGGGTTTAAAGATTCTATAAATTGAATACAATCAATATTTACTGCATACCTGCTCTAAAAGTCAATATTTTTAAAATTGAGAACAAGGAAAATAAATAGAATATCAGATATCATATCCTTTAATAGCATTTTGGAAATTCTGACCATTTTAATAAGATGTAGAATTCATTGATGCATTCAGTCATTTCTTGTTTATTAACTCACTTTGAAATTACTTTCTGTAGAGCAATTAGGTTTTATACTGGAAAGTAAAATAAAAGAGCTTAAAAATATAGGTTGCTTTCTTAAAATAAATATTTTGATATGTTGTCAAATAAATTTGCTGGACACTTAATTTCTCCGTAATAATTAGCTTACAGTGTAATGAGAAATGGTCAAATTATGATGACATATATTATTTAAGAATAATTCTAATAACTGTGAAGCAGAGTATGTGTGAAAATTGTTTCTGACCTTACCAATAGACATAAAGAACACATGAATAAACAAAAAATAATTTCAACTTGTCTTCAGGGGAAACTTAGCCTTGTCATCATCATGTACACATACACAAATACGCATTGTGGAAACTTTTCAGAATCATCACTTGATTACTTGACATCCCATTAGTCATCGATTTGCTTGTGCGGATACCAGTAATGTTTCCATTTGTCCCTGTCATGTGCTAGTGTAGCCCAATGGCATCTACTTGCTCCAGGAATATGAAGAGCCTCGAACCGTCGTTCAGGGTCTTGACGAAGAAGTCTGACCATATTGTAGGTGGGCAGCCACCCCACCTACAAAATGGTCAGACTCATAATCAATTCAAAATCATAATTATCTGTATAAATTGTGAGAAAGATGACAAAATTTTTTGAACAAAACTCATGAGGGTAGTGTGACAGAAGATAAGAGTAATTGTTTACATTTAATTTCTTTATTGAGTTTTAGGTCACATAGTTATAATAGTTTCAAGTTTACTGTATTGATGTATAAGTTACTGCACTCCACCACCATTAGAGTGCATGACCCTCTACCCTCTCCTAAAGACACTCCTGTGTGGTCTTCAGTCATTTCATCATTCCCCCTCACTGCTGGGATACCTGAGCTTTGTAATCCAAGGCCAGTGATTTGTCATTATTCAATGCTCTTCATTTCTCTCTCAGTCAGAAGAGCGAGATCATCTTGTATTTGTCCTTCTCCCTCCTATTAATTTCACTTAAAATGATTTCCTCCAGTTCCATCTAAGTTGCAGAAAACTACATTTTACATCTTTTTTAATAGTTTATACTATTCTCTTGCATAGTTATGCCACAACTTCTTTAGCTATCATTGAATATTTGTTTCACTTTTTATCTTGGTTATATTACTAAGCACTATAATAACAGTTATTCCTGGCTTTGGACTCAGGAATAATTCCTGAGTCCAAAGCCAGGGGTTATTCCTGAGCATTGCTGGGTAGGACCCAAAAAGCAAGAAACAAAACAAAATCAAGTGCATTTAGGTGCATTTTATGTATATTAAAATTGTGTGATGAACGCTTAATTTTTCTTGGCATATTACTGTTTTTAACTTGATTTGTGAGATAGACATGGGCAGAGCTGCTACTGGCTCTCACTGTGCCCAGCCGCTCATGAGGCACCGGGAGGGATGGCAGGTTCTAGCCCTGGCCTGCCCTGGCCTGCCACCCCAGCAGAGCCCTTACAACAAGCCAGATGACCCCCCACTCCATGAGGACCTCCATTTTCCACATCCTGACTTCCCCCTCGTCAGAACTCCATCCAGCAGACCAGCCTATCACAGCTCGGCTCGCGCTGCGCAGCCGCCAGGTTCATCAATAAATGCTGGATTTTGAGATGACTATAAGAGTATGCTACCCATACGGCAGAGCCTGGCAAGCTACCCGTGTCGTATTTGATATGACAGATACCAGTAACAATTATAGACCTCATCCCATGACCTGATGGAATGTTTTGAGGCTCTTTATGTTCCTGGAGCAAGCAGGTGCCCTTGGGCTCTACTTGCATGAGATAGGTTATATGGAGATGTTACTGGTGCCCGCTTGAGCAAATCGATGATGAATGGGAAGACAGTGATACAGTGATAATGACAGTTATGCATGTATATATACATATATATATATTTGATTTAATTTTTTTTAATTTGAGGGTAGATGCCAAGAAGTGAAATTGCTGAGCTTTAGGAAATTTATCCTTTTGCAAAGAATTTCCATACTGGTTTTTTAGAAGTCAATCTAGACTATATTCCAACCAAAAGTGAATGAAGATTTTTTTACTACATCTCTGTCAGCACTTTTTTTTTATTTCCATTCTCTTTGATATATGCCTTTCTCACTGGTTTGAGATGTTATATTATTGTTTTTTTTTGTATTTTCTAGATGACAGTTAACAATGAACACTTTTGAATATGCCATCTGGTTATCTGTATATGTCTTCTCTGGGGTATATTATTTAGAGTTATTTTCCTTGTATAAAAAGGGAAAAGTACTATCACAGTCAATGCAAATATTGATAGATAGTTCAATAACTGATATTAAAAATATCTAAATCTTAAAAAATTTTGATATCAGAACATTATCATTTGATATCAGAACATTATTATTTCATTTTATATATAACATTTCCCTAATAGAATGTTTATACCGTAGTGAAAAACCTAATATCTCGAAAATGTAGGCAATCACACACTCATTTGAGAATGATAACAGTAATTGTCAATATAGTTAAGAAGAAAATCTTAAGAAAAATATTTTATAGAGAGTTAAATGCAAAAAAGTCATTAACAGGAAATTACAAATATGTGAAAAATAATGATGAGTAAATAATGTCCTAATTTGAAGCACTATAAAATTTAATAAAAAAAATGTTCAATGGGGAAGACTTTCCAAATGGATAATTCAAATGGTTAATAAATTTGTGAAATACATAATAAACTTAACACTAATCCAGATGAAAATTGCACTGTGTCACTTCTTACTTAACTAGCACTGATAAATGGCTAGAAATTCATAGAGAAGCAGCATCTTATATCTTATTGGTGGAAGTGTGAATTGATTGTATTCTATATAATTGCCCTTAGTGATGTAAATCAGAACATTTAATATATTGTAAAATTTGACCTAGCATCATCTGTCAGAGAAATGATCCTATGTGTGAATAAATATTTGATTTTAATAATACATTTGTAATACTTAATACATTTAATAGTTTACGATTAAAACAAGAGGTAAATTAGAAAATCCTTTTGTAATAGCTTTATAAAGGAATATTTATTTAAAATAAATTTTTGCGGGGCCGGAGCAATAGCCCAGCGGGTAGGGTGTTTGCCTTGCACGCGGCCGGCTCATGCCGGCCAGGGTTCGATCCCGGCATCCCATATGGTCCCCGAGCACCGCCAGGAGTGATTCCTGAGTGCAGAGCCAGGAGTAACCCCTGAGCATTGCCGGGTGTGACCCAAAAAAGCAAAAAAAAAAAATAAATAAATAAATAAAAAAATAGAGTTTAAAAAAAAATAAATAAATTTTTGCATTACCCTTTCATGTTTTTAGGAATATTTGAAAGCAATCTTTGAAATAACCTCACCTTCAAGTATATATCATTAATCAAAAGTTCTATAAATTGGGCCGGAGTGATGGCCCAGTGGGTTGAGGCGTTTGCCTTGCACTGCCGGCCCATGCCGGCCCAGGTTCGATCCCCGGCATCCCATATGGCCCCCCGAGCCGCGCCAGGAGTAATTCTTGAGCACAGAGCCAGGAGTAACTCCTGAGCATTGCCAGGTATGACCAAAAAGAGAAAAAAAGTTCTATAAATTGTTTATATAGAACCAGGATGCAGAGTAAAGAATATTATATGTGTGATTGTTGATAGCATGTTTTATTGGAATGCTATCAGTGATTGTGAGGGTTTTGTGAATCAGAGTTTTTACCTCTTGTTTTCATGTTGATGTTTGTTATTCTTTAAACACTAGTTTCCAACTTAGGCCTATTAATTTCTGAATGTATAGTATTTTAATAAATTTTTTCTGTCTATGTTCTTTGAAAGGGAAATTGCATAGAAATACTTCCTCAGCATATACTCTCTCCTGTGAGACACAAAAAACATATTGTCCTCTGGAGCAGTGGTTTTCAACCATAAGTCACACATGCAGTAAGGTTGAAAACCACCGATCTTTGCAGTGGGTTTAGACCTATGGTGTGTGAACTAGTGCTGGTTTGCATATGTATCACTGTATCACTGTCTTCCCGTTCATGGATTTGCTCGAGCGGGCACCAGTAACATCTCCATATGTCCTGTCTCATGCAAATAAAGCCCAAGGGCACCTGCTTGCTCCAGGAACATAAAGAGCCTCAAACCATTTCATCAGGTTGTGGGAATGAGGTCTATAATTTTTACTGGTATTTGGCATATCAAATACGACACAGGTAGCTTGCCAGGCTCTGCCGTGTGGGTAGCATACTCTTGTAGTCATCTCAAAATCCAGCATTTATTGATGAACCGCATGGCGCATAGGGCGCGGGTGCCAGGGCTGTGATAGGCTGGTCTGCAGGGGTGGAGTTCTGACGAGAGGGAAGTCCAGATGTGGAAAATGGAGGCCCTCATGGAGTCAGGGGTCGTCTGGCTTGTTGTGAGGCTCTGGGTTGGATTAAAAAAGACTGCTGCAGTGTGCATCTCGAAGAGCCGGGCTGTGATAGGCTGGTCTACTTGGTGGAGTGCTGATGAGGGGGAAGTCGGATGTGGAAAATGGAGGCCCTCATGGAGTGGCGGGTCATCTGGCTTTTGCATATGTAAAATGATTGAAAGCCACTTCTCTAAAAATACTGAATTTTTCCCCATGTATTTTTTCTTCATCCTTTACTCATTTAATTGCTTCTCTCTGAGCAAAAATATAAGATAAAGTATTGGTTTGTGATGCTAATTGTACCCTATTTAATATTGTCTAAGAGATAGAAATGGTATTTATTTTGTTTGTGGACTGTACTCTGAAAAATTCTATACCCTATTGTGCATGACTAGCTCATAAACAAAAATACTATGTGTAGGTCTTCCAGTCATGATTAGAGGGAGAACATCTTGTATTATGGAGGCCTTAATATCAAACAAAGGATATTGATTTAGAAAAGGATTTTATACTCACATCTGAATCTAGATTCAACAAGAGGGAACCAAGACTTTAAATGCCACAACATTCCTAATAGTGCTTTCTAATCTCCAACTTGTTCTCAGGAGATGTCTAGTGAGACCTTAAAGGGCCAGTAAAGCAAAATGCCCTCTGTATGTTGATCTTGTCACATGCAGAACTATGAGGGGTAGAGTAGGCCTTCTTTAGCAAACAATGCACATTTAGAAACTTGGAATTCCTAATCTCAGCTCTGTTAGATATTTCACTATTTCTTTTAATGCTGATATCACTAGCAATAAATCACATGAAGTATAGAGATAACCTAATAGTGATATGTTTACATTATGTATATAATGATCAGCTCTTCAGAAGTTGAATCTATTAGATGCTCTTCTACCTTTTCTGTCAAGACTATTTCAATTGTAGGAAATGAAAAGATAATCTTGGTCTTATACTCTAATTTTAGAGTTTGTTTACTGACTTCCCAGTTTGCTGCACTAAATTGTAAGATGTGTTCTGGGAATAATCAAAAAACATGTCTGTATTTCAGTTTCACAGTTATCCAAAGTATAATGACTGCTTAAATTAGTTTTTATAAAAAATAACTCTTTATAAAGAAGGAACATAATTGGTAACTTCAAAACAAAGATTAAATGATAAATCTATAAGTATGTATCACTATAGTTGTCACATATTAATAAAATGTTAGTTTGAGACATAAAACCTCCCTTTACCAAACTCTTTTCTTCCAAGTAATGGACTCATTTTCTCATTTCTCATTTGAGAATATGCTGAGAATATCCTCTATCACAGCATAGGTCTTTATTCAAGAAATCTTTCATTTATTAGTACCATTTAGCTTTAGCAAAACTTGTTCCAAAATTGTGGATATGCTTGTGTGTGAGAGTCTGTGTGCGGAAGGTAGTTGATAGCTAGGGAGAGGGACCAGTGCAGGTTATAAAGCTTCACCCTGCTTATTACTGTACAGTAAAGTGAACAGGGCAAGGAGTGATTGCTAAGTGATCAAGCTCTGACTGTCTACCCTGGAATTGCGACACAAGTTCAGTACTACCCAATGCCCACCACTGGGACTCTGGCTGAGGCCTTTGTCTAAACCAACATGCAGGATCCTTGAATTCACTACTAATGAATCAATAGCAACTATTTTTTTTCTTAGCTGACAGCCTAACATTTTGAAATTCTGTAAAACATATCAAGAACAACAACAGAAATTTTCTCAGGATTCAGTGTCTGAATTAGGGAGCAGATTTCTGTGAGGAGGCCATCATCACGAACCAGTTTTTGGTTGATGATATCTGTCTTGACAATATTTCTGTTACTTAAATTAAAGAAATTTAGGGTACATGCAAATATAGTTGCTTTCAATTCATTTTCTGGAAGCACTCTTGTGTGCCTAGAGGGACCTTCAAAATGTCTGTTTATGATACACTATGCCAAGCATAAAAAGTTTTCAAATGCTGAGTTGTGATTTACTATAAAAGCCATGGATATTAATAATTCAAGAGATAGCTCTGTAAACACTACATAGTAGTGTTTCCTTCTTGCACATCATTGTGTTGCAAGATTATTCTAATCATATTCTCATAATGTTTTCTGCTGATAATTATCTGATAAATTTTTATTTATAGACTAGAAACAGGTAAATTCCACTTAATTATAAACATATGTCCTTGTACAAGTTTGAAGCTATAAAATGGCAATCCCTTTTGAAGAAGTACCTCATGCACAACAGATAAATAATAAATAGTAGTTATCGCTGAAATCATCTTTTTAATGGTACTTATATCCACACCCCTTGCATTGACACTTTAGACTTTGCTGTTCTTCATTTTCCCTAATCCAGATCGAGGACAGTAGTTTCTGTACCACATTGCTACCACAATATTTGATTGAAAAGATGTCAGATGACTCCTGTGGCATCTTGCCTATAGGAGTCGTCAATAGATTATTTAAACATTTTCTTAACATGGCAAAGCTGACTCTTTCAATAAAATATGAGTCATTTAATGAGCTATTGGTATAAATATACAGAGACTTTGCTTCCAGTTACAAACACCAATCCAAGAATACTTGATTCTAAAAGTGTTGCTCGTCAACTGCAATTTACTTAGGGAGGTCATTAAATCCTATTAAAATTTATCTAAAACTGACAGTGTTTCTATTCCTGGAAAAATAAGCCCAATATCATTGTGATATTGATCATATGCATTCATATTTACATACTATATATACTGTCAAATCTGCCACTGCATGACTAACATTTTGAAATTTCTGAAGCAGTCATGCCCTTAGTAGTTATTGCACTATCAATTACTTCCAAGTTGTTTAAAACACAGTCCGAAATAAGTCTCTCCAAATCATCCATGGATTCGGTCAAACACCACCTGGTCAACTCAGAGCTAATGGATGTAACCATGAGCATTGCTGAGTGTGGCCCAGCCAAATGAAGATGACAACAAAAAATAAAAGGAAGTTAATAAACAGGAGTATAGCCATGTCCTTAAAATCAGTTGGAACAAGGAATAAATATAATCCATTTGAAATATATAATTTAATGTATGTTTTTTGACCACGAGGGCGAGAAGCGCCTCAACTTCCACCCATCCATCTGGACTATCACAGCCCGGATCATCGACAGCCACCCTGCAGAAGTTTTTTTTTTTTCAATCCGGCCCCAGGTATGCTGAACTCTCAGACATGGGGGAAGAGCTGCTACTTGCTCTCCCTGTGCCCAGCTGCTCGTGAGGCGCCTGGGAGGCATAGCGGGTTCTAGCCCTGGCCTGCCACCCCAGCAGAACCTCACAACAAGCCAGACCACCCTCCCCTACTCCATGGGGCCCACCATTTTCCACATCCGGACTTCCCTCTCATCACAACTCCACCCAGCAGACCAGACTATCACAGCCCGGTTCACGCGGCCACTAGTGGTCATGTGGTTCATCAATAAATGTTTTATTTAGAGGTGACTACAACAGTATGCCACCCGACGGCAAGCCTGGCAAGCTGCTCGTGTAGTAATAATATGCCAATTACCAGTAACATTTATATTTGGTCATTCCCGAGACCTAATATAATTGTTTTAGGCTCTTTATGTTCCTGGAGCAAGCGGATACCTTTGGGTTCTACTAGCATGAGACAGGGCATATGGAGATATTACTGGTGCCCGCTCTAGCAAATAGATGATTAACGGGAAGATAGTGATAGTGATAGTATGTTTTTGCCCTATTGATATCTGAAGCAATTTGTGTCATCATGTTTACAAACTTTTTTTTTTCAGAAAAATCTTTAATTTTGAGATTTTGTAATAATGTAGGCAGATAGCTAAGAAAGGGCCCATAGCAACAAAGTTCTAGGTATGATGGCTACAAAAAAGCCCATTTTGCGGAATCTGTAACTAAGGCCAGATAAGGGCTTCACGTGGCAGCATGACATCCTGTGGGGCTTGACCCTTCCTCTTGAGAAGCTTCAACTGGAACAAAGGACAGGAAAGGTTTCAAAGAAGACCACCCACCCTCCGACACTATCCCTTGATAACACCTAAAAGCAATGGACTCTTTCCTATGTAGAAGCCCCACATGGCGCAGCTTGAGAAACCCTCTTAAAAGCCACCTTGAACAAAGGAAGTGCATGTGCACGCTGCCGATCCCTCCTGCCGCTTGTGCCTATGTGGCTGAGCGCCTGTGATTCTCCATCTCCCCTCTAGAGATGTGGCCTCTCTCTCCCACTTTCTTTCCTCCTTCTCCTTCCTAAAAAGCCTCGAAATAAAATTCACTAAGGTGTTGTTAAGGGGTAATGCTAGGAACAGTGGATGAGCTTTGAAATTCCTGTCCTTGTTCCTGTGGGAGCTTTCTCAGGAGAGGCTCCAGCCCCCAGGGGCTCTAGCCAGGAGATGCCTTAGTGGGCCTTAGCTTCTGTTTCTTTTCTTTTTTTTTTTTGCTTTTTTTTGGGTCACACCCGGCAATGCTCAGGGGTTTCTCCTGGCTCTGCACTCAGGAATTACTCTTGGCTGTGCTCGGGGGGACCATATGGGATGCCGGGGATGGCATCGGCTGGCCACATGCAAGGCAAATGCCCTACCCGCTGGACTATTGCTCTGGCCCCTGCTTTTGTTTCTGCAAAGTGGGCTTTTTGCGGCCTTCTTGGTTTTATTACATCCTAGGAATTCATTTCCATGGGCTCTCTCCGGATATCTGCCTATATCACTATTGGGTGTGATTCCATGGCTCCATGACCATAAAGTTAATAAAGTCCAAGTGGACTGTTTGCAGAATTCCAAGGAGGAGGGTGGCGCTAGCCTAACTGCTGGCCATAAGCCACAATAATGAACCATGTGGCTAAGTCTTCCACTGGCCAGGCAGCATTTGAATGATGTCCATGAAGAGGGACCCGCCTTTCTTGTCTCACATCACAGGTCACTATGGGATCTGTGATGCGAGACAGGGAGATGGGAGGCAAACTCACTGATGGAAAAGATTCCGGGTTATTAAAGCAGAGATGAACTCTCAGGTAGAAGTCTCTTCCCGTTCCCCTCATGTCAGACTGGAGAGAAGTGGCTAGAGATCGCCAGGAGGTGAATGAAATGCTAATGATTAAGGGAGCAAGCAGGTTTAGCTCTAGGGGGAAAAAGAGAGAGGGAAAAGACAGAGAGAGACAGAGAGAGAGAGAGAGAGAGAGAGAGAGAGAGACAGAGACAGTGACAGAGACAGAGAAACAGAGAGAGAGAAAAAGGAAAGAGAGAAAAAGAAAGACAAAAAAGAGAGACACAAAGAAAAAGGCAGGTCAAAAGGAAAACCCAGTCAAAGAGGTAGCAAAACAAGCAAGGTAGCAGAAGATAACGGCAAGCTAAGAAAGGTGGAACTTTTTCTCTTCTCATCTTTTGGAAAGCCATGGCACACTAGGTTTGGCTCCACATGCAAACCGTGGTTGTGTTGGAGGCTAGTTCAAAACCCCTGATCATTGGTAGAGATCATAGGTGGAGATGTTCTAATTCAATGATTTTTGACTGAGAGACCAATATGAGAAGGGGTTAAAGTCCTCTTGGGAGAAGCCAATAGGGCCAAGCCAATATACTAGGGGCTGGAGTCCTCTTGGGAAAGGCCAGGGTGAAATCCTGCTGAAAATGTTATGTCAAGGAACCTCCCTGTTTTTGTTTCTTCTGGCTCTTGGAAATATGGGGAAATTCTACTTCTACACCTAAAGATACCCCTTTGGTTGCTTAGTGGAACATTGGAAGAACTTACAACTAGATAAGCTAAACAGGAAGCATCTTATGGATTTTTATAATACCATGTGACCTAAGTATTAACAGGAAAAGTGGCCAGAAAATGACAGCTTGTATTATTGCATTCTTTTGCAGTTAGACCTTTTTTTGCAAGAAGCAAAAGAAATGGGATGAAATTTCTTACCACTAAGCCTTCATGGCATTGTATCGGGATTCATAAACAATAAAAAATCAGCTGTTACATTGACTGTGCTCATTTATGTAACAGAGTCCACGTGCTGCCTAGCACATGTGGCCCCCACATCTCCCCTCTTGAGATGTGTACTGGTGTACTTTCCTCTTTCTTCCTCCAAATAAAATGCCTTTACTTCACTACTCATCTCCTCCTGAAATTCTTCTTCCAGAAAGGTAAAAACACAAGAACTCGCTGGGCCTGCATAAGGGCGGAGCCTTCCCAGAGGATCCCAGGGTGGCAGAGTTGGATCAGGAGAAAGTGACCATCTCTCTCTTCCACACTTCACATAAGCCACCCGTGGGGGCCCATCTATATCAATATTACTTGTGCTTTCTCTTTATTCTGTTTCTACCTTTACGAGGGACTTCTTAGTTAGCTAGATCACTAGGTGGGGAGAAAATTTGAAGAATAACTAAACTACCCTACACTAATAGTAAAATAAAGTAGGGCATTATGTAGAGCATTTTTTTACCTCCATTTAGGAGGTGAAAAGTAACTAAATTTGAAATTTAGCTTGCTAACAAAACATTGGCCTTATCACTTTGATAATATTTACTATTTATCAGATTTACTAAGTCATAGCTTTTGTGAATCCTTCAGAATAAAAGGTTAGTTGATAGCTTTTCACCGATGAAAAGGTAGGAGGTATCAGAGTTATCAGAGTTATTCAAAAGCTGGTTTCTTTTTACCCTGAGTAAATCTCAGTCCCGGAGATTTATTTTTGTTTGTAATGCAATATAGATGTTTTACAGGAATGCAGTTTTCAAAAGAATGACTCAAGTAAACCCACATGCCAATGAAAAGGCCAGGATAGAAGAATATCCAGAAGTAACTTCCACATTCCTTCCAAAGAGCAGTATAATTAAGTTAGGCTGAAAGGAGCTCTCAGAACTTGAAGAGGTTTGTGACAAGAGCTAAAAGTGCATCAATGCCGGGACATTTACTACAGTGTTTCTTTCTCTCAAATAAAGATTTAACTGTTAGCAGGGTAGGGTTCCTGCAGCTTTCCCCAGGGCAACATCTCAACGGTCAAAGTCCACCCAAACCTCTAACTCTTTTAACAAGTCTAGCAGGAAACTTATTAAGCTCTATTTTTGAGGTAGACATTGTAGATTTATTGGGAGGAGGTCTCATTTTAGGTACTTAGTAAATGTCAGGTATCTGTTTGAGGGTATAAATATTTTGATCTTAAATGAAAGTGAACTGATAAAATAATTAAAGACTAAATGTTTTAAGGCAGGGTCAGAGCCATACAACAACAGGTATGGCACTTGCCTTAATACAGCTGACTGGGGTTTGATCCTGGGCACAATATATAATGTCCTAAGTACCACCAGTAGTGATCCCTGGAGCACAAAGCTAGGAGGAGCCTTGGGCAACTCCTGGTGTAGCCTCAAACAAAACAAAAACACACCCTCCCCAACTTTATGGAAACACCATGGTTTACAGAATTTTACACAATAAGGCTGTTTTGGGCATTCAGTGTTCCAGCACCAAACCCACCACCAGTGTGACCTTCCACCCAATTTTCAAGCAAAACAGTATAGTAGAAGGAACAGTAAAGAGTAAAGTCAGAGTTAATGCAAATCCTCATGGCCTAGTCCTGTCACCTTGAGGACTCATTTTTAAAATACCTTCTGTCCTAAGTATTTGCCTGTGTAGTGATCATGAATTCAAAGTACCGTCATTTAGAACTCATCTACATTAATATTTTTTCTGTTCTTGTGACACTTAAAATTTGCACATACATTTTGAGAAATATATAGTTTTCCTGCAAATGAGCACACCATATACAGAAATAGTTTCCAAAGAACAAGGATACACCCTTAGCGACTATTTGATAACCTTGAATGTTTACTGTGTCAAGTCCTGAACTGATTCTCAGGCTGCTGATGTTATTGTGCAGGACACTTCTGCTCCTCTAAGAGTCATGTCTTCTCTCAGTTGCTTTATCGTTCTTCCCTCAAGATAAATCTAAAATTCACTCTTATCCAATGAAGTTTTGTTCTATCTCAGTGCAATTTTAAAAGCTACTCCTCACATTCTCCTGCCAGAAAATTAAAGTTAAATATTAACCAAGTGTGCCTCATTTATTCATTTAACTTAAAATCAGTAGCTTCATGCTGAGCCAATCTTTAATTACAATAATAACTTCCATTATTTACAAATCATTGCTGATGTGTGTTTTGTTTAGTCTGTTACAAGCATTTCTTATAGTTCACAGCTAATACAGTGAGCAGGAAATGTAGAAACTACTTTTGGCATTATTATACTGCTAATGAGGAGGGGATGGTAAGAATTCAGAAGGCTTCAGTTTCTTCTAGGCAAATGTGAAAACTAGAATAACACATAGAAGTTAGAGCAATAAACGCAAACATGAACATCTTCGTAATTGTATATCTCACAGGAGTATAATAAAATTTTTTTTGAAAAAGTAATGCATTCCTACCAGAAGATGTATCACATTAAAGCAAAGAACAACAAAGTCAAAGGAGAAAATAATATATATGTGTATATATATATACACATATATACATTATATATACATATATCCATATACACATATATACATATACACATATATACTATTATTAATTATCTATTAAATACAAAAATACCTATTAATTTGTAAAAACATAGAAAGGCTATGATTTTTGAATATCCAATTGTTGCCAGGCATAATGGCAGGCCTCTACCCAAGGGAAAATAAATTAACATTTGCTAATTGTTTTCTTGAAAATAGAAGCCAGCTTACTTTTTGTACGAACATTTTATGTAACTAACTAATCCCCAGATTGTAAAACCTTCTTTTGCAAATAAACAGTTTCAGAAGTTTATATACATTGCAAACAAGTAGAAGCAGCTGGAATTAAACTAGTCTGAAGAACTCCCCAAATTCCACCATTTCCAAAAAGACAAGGCAACTAAAGACTTAGCAACTATATTGTTGAAAAATACCTAATGGTGACAATAATAACATTTGGGGTGGTTGGATCAATAGTACAATAGGTAGGGCATTTGCATTGCACCTGACTGACTAGGGTTCCAGCTTCATACCGGATACGGTCATCCAAGCACCACCAGAAATGACCCCCTGATTGTAGAGCTGGAGTTAGCCCTGAGCACCGCTGAGTGTGGCCCCCCAAACAATCCCTCTCAAAAAAGTTAACATTGTTTAAATATAGTTATTAAAGTGAATTCAACTGCAAAATATTTTAAATGTTGTCCTTAGAATTTATAGTACCACACATTAAAACTCATTTGTTTTTGTTTTAAAATTTCTCAGAAAACCATTAAAAATTAAGGCTAAGTTAGATTTCAACAATTACTATTCACATGGTTCAAATCTCTTAAAATAGATGGAAACCAGAGTGCTTACTTTGTGTTGTATCATAAATGGCACACATAATATCATCATTTGCCTAGAATGGTTTTATGGTGCTTCAATTACTTCTTGACTATGTGGTTAAACACTGATTTTTAGTGTGGGTCAGAGTTTGTTGGGGCTGTGTGGGACCCCAACAATATTAGGGTTCATCTCGGCTCCCTAATCATGCTCAGGAGGAGCATGACTGATGAACAAAAGGCTAAGAGTCCAGTAAAAAAAAATGCAAAAGCCTTTTACTTCTCACTGACAGTTAAACACATTCTGCCACCACTACCTTGGGTGACCTGCTCCCACAGACCCAGAACTGCTGATCAGACTCCCTGACCGTGTGCTCTCTGGTCGAGAGGACCCACACACAGGCATGCACAGGTGTGCCTCTTCACCAAGCTCCCTTTGTCTTTCCAGCCCACCAAGCAAAAGGCTTCTGACTTTCCTGCAGGGCAGGGCAGGCAGTGCCAAAGTTCAAAACCAACTTTTAGGGTGCAAATTCCAGGTGTTCCACACCTCAGGCTCAAGCTAAATGATGCAAATGTCTGACCTTGATCCTTCCTCCCAGGCCAGCTGGGAGATGGGGCTGGCATAAAAAAACTACACTCAAGGGGCCAGAGTGATAGTACAGCGGTAGGGTGTTTGCCTTGCAGGCAGCCAACCGGCATCCTATATGGTCCCCTGAGCACGCCAGGAGTAATTCCTGAGTGAAGAGCCAGGAGTAACCCCTGAGCATTGCCGTGTGTGACCCAAAAAAGCAAAAACAAAACAAAACAAAACAAAACAAAAACTACACTCAAAAAAATAATATATAGTGTATTTTTTGAGAAGAATAAGTCATAAAATTCAAACTATGTCCTCCATGCTTGATTGATATCTCCATCCACACAAGGGCCTTTGATTGGTGTACTCTGCTCCAGGACAATTTCTTTTCTTTCTTTTTTAATTTTATTATACCACCATGAGAAGTACAATTACAAAACTGTTCATGATTAAGTTTCAGTTATGCAGTGTTCCAACACTCCAACCCTTCACCAGTGCCCATTACCCACCACCAATGTCCCCTTATTCCCCCCAGCCAGAGCTTTGTGTGTGTCTGTCTGTCTGTCTGTCTGTCTGTCTGTCTGTCTCTATCTATCTATCTATCTATCTATCTATCTATCTATCTATCTATCTATCTATCTATCTATCTATCTATCTATCTATCTCTATCTATCTATCTATCTATCTATTTATCATCTATCTATCATCTATCTATCATCTATCTAATTATCTATCATCTCATCTATCACTCATCTATCTATCATTTATCTATCATCTTGAATCAAATTGATTCACCTGTACCTGCCACCCCCTCCTTTAGTGTTTAGAAATTGATCTCTTTGGCATAAAGCTCTGCCCTAAAGATATGCAAATGGCTTATATAGTAGAGAGGAATCCCTAGTAGTAAAGATCCAGGGATAAAGGGTGGGACATCACCCAACAATACTTAATTAAACCACTGTATAGAAAAGAGTCTTATCCATTTCTCCATTGGTATATATGTGTGTGTAGTTAGGCTTAGGAGATACAAATAAATGTATCTCCTATTAGGCTCTAAACATATTTCAAGGGAAAGAATGCAGTTTATTATTTGTAATATTAGTTGTACTTTCCAATAAAAGGCAAATACCAAGTGAGAAACATTACAGAGTTAGCGATTGTGGAATAATCCTTGAAATTTAGACTCAGATTTATAGACTTGTGATTAAAGCCTTTTATGTTTTTCATTTAGCAACATAAATTGATGCAAGTTAATCAACTTCTCTAAGTTTTGATGTTATCTAAATGTATACTTTAATGTATACAAAATGTAAACACTTGTATGCTTTAGTATATAACTTATATTTGTTAGGCTTAGTTTTCTCATTGGCAAAATGACTATAAAATTATCTCCCATGGTTATAATGGATATTAAATATAATCATATGATTCAATTTCTTAGTAAAATTTTCTTAAATGTTTAAATATTTAACAATACCCCCTCCTTCATAAACATTTCCTTCTCTTTACCTCCTTTTCACTTCTCAGTATATACCTGAAATACTTATCCTTGAAAAAGTCCAAAACTCCAACTAGAAGAAAACAGAACAAGTAAGACAAGTATAAAAACACAGATCAAAGTGGAGGCTAGAGGATCAGAAACTTTAAATATTCTTATGATCTTAAATGATGAGAAATGATCATATGAAGTTATCATTCTTGATGCATGAACAGTAATAACTAAAAACGCAACATTTGAACAAATTTGAGCCATTAACTAAGAAAATACTGAGAATTTCACAGTCTCTTAAGACACCTAACCAAGGTTTGGTTTGTAAGATACTTTATTGAGGTCCCATGCATTTTCTTCAAAAATTACACGTATTGGGGCCAGAGTGATAGCCCAGCGGGTAGGGGCGTTTGCCAAGCCAGTCTGGGTTCGATCTCTGGCATCCCATATGGTCCCCCTGAGCACCTCCAGGAGTAATTCCTGAGTGCAGAGCCTGGAGAAACCCCTGAGCATTGCCAGGTGTGACCCATAAAGCAAAAAAAAAAAAAAAAGGAAAGTGTAGAGAGAGAGTCTGTGTGTCTCAGAGAGAATTCCTGCTAGTGTTTAATTTCAGATAATTTCATTGCTTTTGTGAGTAGGTTTACTACAAAAGAGTAAAAAAGAGTACAAAAGATTTTATATAAAATCATGTATAATTTTATTACTGGAAAAAGGGATGTCAAGTGATCAAGTGATCATGTATAATTTTATATAAATTATAATTTTAAAAGGATAAATAGCATTTAGTATATGAAACAGATTTGAATAAATAAGTTATAAGAAAAATACTGACTTGTATAGATGGAACTATACTACCTCTCAGTAATAAAATAAATGAAAATCCAGTGTTTATTATTAGAAACACATGTAAAGGGGCAAATGTAAAATTTAGGATATTACATATATATAATAAGATATATGTGATAAAATATATCTTACTAAAAACAGTAAATGGGTATTTCTACTTTCATGGTGAGACAAAAATTATGTAACTATATCAGAAATTGTCAAAGTATATCAAACTCTGTGAAGTATTTTCATAACTCTTAAAACTGAAATTTTGTCAAATCCTTAAATAAATTAAACTATAAATTAGCCCAAGAAACTATAAATTAGAAAGTTAAATGTCCACTTTACATATTTTATAGCACTATTCAAACTACTTAACATTTGGTAGTAGCAGTTATCAATGAAAGAAGAGAAACAAATAAAATAGGTTATATTTATATATGACTACTGTATAAGGCTTATGTTTATAGTGCTTCAAATTACTATAATATGTAAATACATGTGTTACTTTCATAAAACTATATATGATCTCTATAAT
Source organism: Cryptotis parvus (assembly GCA_021461705.1). Lineage (NCBI taxonomy): Eukaryota > Metazoa > Chordata > Mammalia > Eulipotyphla > Soricidae > Cryptotis > Cryptotis parvus. Next base: position 26,036 of record JAJIBD010006949.1, on the reverse strand, counting down.
TGATCTCAGAAGCATAGGTTAAAATTTAAAGCATGAGAGAAGCATACTGTAAAAGTCATGTTTCCAGTAGTTATTAAGTAGATATTAAGTATTTTACTCACCAATTTTCTATTTTCCATGTCACAATTTTTTCTCCTATGCACATTAATTTTTAAAGTGAATAAAAATAAATCTCATTAAAATATTTTAAGATGAGCTATTTGCAAAGTTTTTAAAGGAGTATTTCTCTTAACTGTACAGCTAAAATAAGCTTGCATGCCATCCATTTCAATACACCTATAGTCTGACCTGCCCCCTGCTATGATTCTGAACTCTCTCATCTGTACAGTGTGGATTATTCTACCACAAAATTGGAGGGCATTCCTGTTGCATTGTTATTTTAAAAGCTCACCTTCCCACCATCTGTGGGCCATCATTCACATCAAACTAAACCAGAAAATAGTTTGGAAGTTGGAGAATTCCTAATTTAAATCAATTAAAGGGAAAGTTGTCAGTTTCACTTTGGGCTTGCTTATCACTAGTCTCAGAACAAGATTGAAGAGCTCTGTCTTCTCCAATCTCGTTGACTAGCTCTAGGATTATGTCATCCTGTGCAGTGCGTAAATCTGGGAACTCATGGTGGCAATTACTCAGAGTCCTCCCATAGCCAAAAGAATGAGTTCTCATGACAATCTATGCATCCCAGGATTTCATGCTGACATTCTTTAATGGGTGCCTTTGGTCACAAATGACATGAGGCTAGTTGGTGGGCAAAGCTCTATTTCTTGCACTCCAGCCCTATTTCAGTTCTGTTAGCTCTTCTTTCTCTCACCCATGCCCTAAATCCTATTGTGTCACAGTTAATCTAACTATCAAATGAGAGAAGCATGTCAGACAGTGTCTATTTAAGGAACATATTGCTTTTGCTGAACAGATCATTACAGGCCTCTTACGTCTCCATTGCTAAAATAAGATTCCTTGACCTATCTGTGCTCTTTCTGTATCCCGGGTAGGTGATTTAAGTATGTTCCCTCCCCACTCAAATGGCATACAATTATTTTCTCAGTAGAACTTTCATCTTTTTTTTTTTTTTTTTTTTTTTTTTTGGGTCACACCCGGCAATGCTCAGGGGTTACTCCTGGCTCTGCACTCAGGAATTACTCCTGGCGGTGCTCTGGGGACCATATGGGATGCCGGGATTGAACCCGGGCCGGCACAGGCCGGCCACGTGCAAGGCAAACGCCCTACCCGCTGGACTATCGCCTCCGACCCCAAGAACTTTCATCTCTTTACACATGCTATAATCATCACTATCTGTAAACAAAAGGGAAAAAAAGAACATGATATTATATTTTAGTGATATATATATGTATATATTACATATATTATGCTACATATTATATATTTACATGTATATATATATATATATATATATATATATATATATATATATATATATACTCATGCATCTATATTTCTAAACCCCCACTTTGGAGAAATGACCATTTTCTGCCTTTTCTCTTAGGCTGTAGTATATGTAAACAGGGATTAAGTTTGAACCATCTTCAACATCTCAGAATGTCTATTTCTCTTCATTTATGTTTTATAACCAATGGATGTATTAATAAAAATAACATTGTCTTTGTTTGGAAAAAAGGCAGTAGAATATTTCAAAATAATGAAATTTCTAAAATGTTTTATGAAAATAATACAGACCATCTGAGAGTTAACATACTTTGAAAAAACTAGTATGCATATAGAGTAGAACCAAAAAAGTAATAGACTATAAACTAGAAAAATCTAGACTATATTGTGGTTTTCTTTTAGTCTATTTTTAGACATGAAGCTAAAAGAGTCTTACCAGAGTTTCGATCTTTATAAAGTTGAAGTTGTGAACATCTTTGTAATTGTATATCTCATGGTGGTATAATAAAATATAAAAAATTTTTTAAAAATTTAAAAAAGGAAAAAAAAATAAAGTCAACATGATTGCACAAGTAATTTTAATGTACTTTTATACATAGCCTTATTGCTTATCACAGTGTAAACTAATAAGTGTTAAACTCCTTGATCTTATTTGGGTTTTCAGGATTGCTTTCCATTTGTAATTAATAGATATCCATCTGTCTAGTGGTTGTCAGTCTCACTGATAGAATGACTAGGCTCCAGGCATCCCATTTGTGCCGATATTTGGTAATTTCACTGGCGCCTAAGATCTATTTGCAAGTTTCCTTCTGTAAAGATGACTGAATGGAGGAACTGTGGTCAGAGAGGAGGAAAAAGCGAGGAAGGCATCCCTTAATTATTGTCAATTTTTAAGAGCTTTAAAATCATCTCAAACACTTTCAAAAAATAAGTACTTCTAGGCTTATTCTAGATATTCTGATTCAGTCTCTGGACAAGAGTACAAAAATACACATTTTAAGTTGTCTTCTATTATTTATGTATTGGTGTTTGGTCACCACACATGGAGAAAACAACACTTAATGGTGTTGCTGTCTTGAGGAATATCAACTCCCTCAATTCTTCCTTCCCTTTCCTTAGGACTCAGACCTTAGCCTTTCCCTCCCAAGTAACAGGTAAGTCAAGGTGTGATTTGGCTTGTGCAATGGAGAAAGCGCTTTGGAACTATCAGTGATATGGGTGTTTTTAGTTCTAGCACCATAGTTCTTACATTGATGCTGTTATTGCTATCACCCTACAAATTCCCTCTGAACTCCTGTCTCCATGACAAATCCATGTCACATTAAAGTTGTGCAAAAACAAAACAAAACAAATATTGCTGCTTCCCTTGCCTGTCATATGAGGTGGACTCTTCTTGAAGAAAAGGTAGGATATTTCATGCTCTATTTTTTTAATGATTTAATAATGAGTCTGTGTGGGTCCATAGGCAGCAATTAAGAAAGATATAGTTTTGTTCAGAGTGCTCACAGCAAAACTTGCTTTTATATATGTTCAATGCGCCAAGGACAGTTTTGGGAAAGACATTAAGCTTTTTGGAATATCTACTGTGAAGGAAATTGAGATTGAGGGGGTGTTTTGTGACCTTAGTATTAGAATAGCTTTCCATTAGTGTCTGGTTTTAGATATTATTGGTTTACTAGAGTTTATATGTTCTAGGAGTATAATGTTACCATGACATGCACAAAGGCTAAGTTCTAGTATCCTTCCACCACTGTCAATAGGACTATTTCATCCACTCTCCCATGCCTTGGTAACTCCAGTTCTATTATCAGAGTCTAAAGGTTTGTTTTCATTGGATGTGATCTATTTCCTTCCTTTGTTTCTTTGATCACTTGATCACTTGACATCCCATTATTCATCAATTTGCTCCAGTGGGCACCAGTAACGTTTCCATTTGTCCCTGTCACGTGCCAGTGTAGCCCAATGGCATCTGCTTGTTCCAGGAATACAAGGAGCCTCAAACCATTCCTTCAGGGTCTCGATGAAGAAGTTTGACCATCTTGTAGGTGGGCAGCCACATGATCTTTTGATGTCCCGTGGGATCCAATCAGTAATGGCTCTAATCCAATGGTCATCTCCAAGTTGCATTACATGGCCAGCCCATCTAATTTTCGAAGCCTTGGCAAACGAGATAGTGTCCCTGACTCTCAATCATCAACAGAGGTTGGAACTCTGGATACGTTCTCTCACTATTGCTTTCAGTGGCATCTTTTTGGACTCATGTTTATTGGCAATTTTTAAAAAAGTGGGAGAGGGTGAAGAACAAGAGTCCAGAGAGATATTACAGTGGATAGAGCATTTGTCTTCCATGCAGTTGATCTTGGTTGGATACCCAGTATCACAGATGATTTATTTTTACTTGTCAAATGAGCAGTAAAAATAAATGAGCCATGTTCCTGACAGTGTTCAGGAAATCATCTGTGATCTGGGTATCCAATCAAGATCAGCTGATGGAAGACAGATGCTCTAGCCACTGTACTATCTCTCTGGCCTCTTATACTGCACCCCCCCACCTTTTTAAAACAATTTTTGCCAACAAACATGAGTCCAAAAGATGCCACTGAAAGCAATACTCAGTGTGTTACCAATGTTTTCTATAAATTTCTAATAGTTTCTTACTGGTTTTATCACTTGTCACATTCTCAGATACTAAGTGAATATATGCATTTTGGTTTTAGTTTCGGGACCATACAGGGTAATCTTCAGTAGTTACTCCCCACACTAAATCAGGGATCATTCCTGGTAGGGCCCAGGAGCTTAAGGGGTTCTGGGATCAAACACAGGTTGGTTGCATGCAAGGCAATATCTTGCTTTCCGCAATATCTCCATAACCCTGAATATATATTTTCAATTTTTATTTTTAAAAAATTTCACTTACTATTTATAGTAGATTATAATAAGATATGTTCTCATCATAAAGCTTTTTTAATAGAAAAGCTAAGAGCACACAGGAAGACTGCTGATTGCAATGAATGATTCTCTGCCCATTAAGGTGTATATTAGGCAGAAATCATACCAATTATATATAATGAAGCATCCTCTTTTAAGTTGATTTCCAGAATTTATAGATATTTCCTGGGAACATTTTCCCCTTGACTCACCAAAAATGAGGTGACATCTCTTTCTTGAAATATAACTTCTTTTAGTAACCCAGAACAAGATATAAATATATGGATACATGGATATATGAAAACATAAAGCTATTATTAAACAGAAATCAGAACACCTTCACGGGTAATGCCGCACATGTATCAGGATATCTGTATTTCTGCAATGCAGGGCACATTCTATTGACAGGATTTACCTAGGAAATGGCTATTGGTACTAGAGAAAAGTAATCTAAACATTATTGTCACTGTAGCATGACAGAGAGAAAGGAGATGCTGATGCCAGCATTCAGGTTAAAGCTGTTGATCTAAACCTTGGCTGCATATTATATTTGCCTTGGGAACTTGAAAAGATATAAAATCCTCATGGATTTCAGTTTAATAGTTCAGGAAAGGGCACACAGAAATATTTGTTTTAAATGTTCCCCATTTGATTCTCATATGCAACTAGGGTTGAAAGCAACCAGGTTAGAAACAACACCTAGCGGTAGGTAGTAGTATTTGTTTGTGGTGTGATCTTGGGGAAAACACAGTTGATAGATATTTGAAATTTCTTGAAGAGTGTTTTGATTAACTGTAGCATCAGGCATAAAACAGTGCTAGTAAAAATTCTGACCTGGGAAATAAACCTCTTGTAGGGCATATCAGGCTGCACAATACTTTGCAGACATTAAAAAGAAGAAAATCCAGACAGGAAAAGAAAAGAAGTCTTGATTATAATATCTGAATACTAATTTTTCAGCCATATTGGTCTTACTGATTAGAATGATTGTTATCAGTTTCTTGGTGCAGAAGTACTTGATAATGACTATGGAACCTGTTCTACATCCTCAGTTGTCTATTGTTTATATTTAGGTGAGATTAACAGTAAAACACTCAACTTTCTCATCACATATTTGCACATTTTATTGTCAAACTACTCTTTTAAGTTTTATTTGATGAGGATTACTTTGCAATAAAAGTTGTACTAAATTTCCAATGACATCATCCAATAGACATCTTAAACATCTATTTGTTGTCCAATCAGAGTTAAGTGTCGAACAGCTATTAACTAAAATTACTAATATCTCTTCTTTAAAAATGAGTCATACTCTAGATAAGGACAGGTCAGTTAAGCAGAGAGGAATTTTTTAATGACTTTTCCAGAAGTGATAGTATTAAATAAATAAAGTGATGCCATAGGAGAGGGCTTTGGGGGGTGATTTGAGGGTTTCTAGACTGGAGGGTGAGAGAAAAAAGTAGAATGAGGTGGAATTTACAGCAATAAAATTTTGTGATAAAGATACTTTGGAGAAAATTGGGCTAAAGGGGTCAGAGCGATAGCCTACCGGGTAGGGCATTTGCCTTGCATGCGGCCGGCCTGTAGCAGCCCAGGTTTGATCCCCGGCATCCCATATGGTCCCCTGAGCACTGCCAGGAGTAATTCCTGAGCGTCGCCAGGTGTGACCCAAAAAGCAAAAAGAAAAAAGTGATATAAAATTCTGGGACAGACATAAGTGATTGTGAATGACAATTGGGACAAATTATTTACTGATCAGTATTTTGGTCTTCTAATAAGAGCTAACGTTTCATAATCTTTTGTTATACTGATCAGGTCCAATGCTGTTTTAAGAACTACTTTGTTCAATCAGACAATACCTAAATTACATATTTTGTTTAACTCTGCTGCTGGTTGCTCACAAATATATATTCAAAGTTTCATGTTCAAATTTTATTCCACACGAAAAATTATATGATTATTAAAATTTTTTCAGTGCTTGAGTTTGGTAATCACAGGTACAAATAGTTGATTTGGATGGTTCCATATTGATTATTATTAGAAGCATAATCTCAAGACTGTGGGAAGCAAGTCTGAAGGAAGTTCTATATTTCAAATGTTTCACTTCCCACCTGTTCTCCACTGGCTTTCCCCTTTCATCATTTGCTGACAAAGTTAGAGTGAGGCCTCATCCTCTGGATATATAAAACTTTATTCTTTCATATCATAATTTTAAGAACCTCATTTTGTTTCAGGTTTTTAAAGACAAAAGACTTTAAATTTTATACTGCTATTTTTATACATTTGGAAATCCTATTTAGGAGACCTGCTCTGAGGGCTTCCTGCCCTTTATTTTTATTTTTTTTATTTTTTTTGGACTGTACCCAGTTGTTGGGGCTCAGAGCTTGCCCCTAACTTTCTTTCTGGTCAGTCATCATTTCTGGCAATGCCCAACCACATCTGGTACTGGGGATAGAACCTGGATTAGCCACATGCAAGGCAAGCACCTTACTGACTGCAATCTTAAATAAAATATTTTATAAATTAAAAAAGCCAAATATCATAAAAATTTGCTTGATACAAGAAGCTAGCATACTTCTCATGACTTGGATGATTTATTTATTATTAATTAAAGGACAAATATGTTTTATGATTGAATTTATCATCTCATGCTTATTCCATAGGTGAATAATCAAAACTTTTTGTTTATTTGTTTTCTTTGTGCCATAATTTTTTTTGAAAGCAGCCTGGAAACCACCAGGACTCTATTGGATTATTTGATTCTTTAGTTGTTGTTTTATTTAATTATAATGGTAAAATTTTTGTTACATATTTACAAGATAATGAACAAATAAATAAGATTATAGTTTTTGGCTTAGAAAGCTTATATTTTCTGGAGCAGAGTGAGGTTTATCAGAAGGTCAATGATGATTTCATCTGGAAATTTTCAATACTTTTATTCTAGGGTTGTATTGATTTGTGACTAAGTTGACAGTCTTGTTCAGTCTGTTGAAAAAACTATGTGTGTGTGTATGTTTGGGGGAGAAATAAAATGACTTTGGATTCAAAAAACAAAATACAGAAAGATAAATATTTTAAAATAAATGTTTCAATGGCATTTATCTATAGAAGAGGTATTATGTGGAAGTCACATATAAATTTTAGACACTAAATTGTTCAGCCTCTTGGTATAGACAACAATATATTTTTATCCTCTGAAATTCCATTTAAAAATAGATATAGGGAGAAAACCCAGTTAATTTCTTTTCCTATGAGAATAGATTACCACAAATCCCTTTCTCCAGAACTCTTTGAGTTTTCTTATTATTTGAAGATAATTTTCAAAGAAAAAAGCAGCTCTCTCTCTTTTTTCCCCCTTTTTGCCATTTCAGCTTCCCTTGGTGTTTTGCTTCTCCGTCCTCTCCATTCTCTGTTGGGCCTCAACACGTGGTGGCACCCATCTTGGCCTACACCTGGCTGGGGCCTAGCTGGGAACCCAGAGTCCGGAGGTTTTTCCTGCTCTTGGATTGTATATTGGAACCTGTGATAGTAAAGCCCTTTTAAAACTGCATCGGATTCCTGAGTCTTCATCCATTCCCCGCCAGCTTCGGAGGTAGAAGGGAACTTCGCTTCCGGCACTGTCGGGGACCCCGCGGCACTCCCCGACACATGACCTTCTTAAGCACTTCTCTTTTTTAAAAATATATTAAATCATATGAGATACACAGTTACAGAGCTGTTCATGTTGGGCACATGAACACAGTCATACAGTGTTCAACACCCACCCCTCCACCAGTATGTTTCTACCACTGGTGTCTTCAGTTTCCTTCTGGCCACCTACACCCCTGAGCTGTCTCTATGGCAGGCACTTTCTTCTCTGTCTCTTTGTCTCTCTCTGTCTTCCTATTTCTCTCTCTCTCTCTCTCTCTCTCTCTCTCTATTTATCTATCTATCTCTGTTGGGCTTAGTGGTTTGAAATACAGATACTGAGATTATAATGCTTGTTTTCCTCTTTGTCATAGTGGTCCCTTTAAATCCAAAAAAAAAAAAAAACCCTTACCCACCAGAACATGTGGTAGGCATCCAACCACAGACCAGTCCTCTAGGTGTATACCCTGAGAATTGGTGGATATGTCCATAAAACAAAAACAAAATAGAATATCATACCTTTCGATTTTTTAATTTTGTTTCTGGACTTTATTTATGACTTTTTACTTTTGGACTTTGTTCTGTGACTGTTGATGCCCCCTGGTGAGGTCGGATTCTGAGTGAGTAGAGCACCCACAAAGAAAGTTGAGTAGAGCTCCCACAAAGAAGCCTCTATGAACCACGTCAGGGAATAGCTCTGCTTTGTTAGGTGTAACAGGAATATTTAAACTGGAGGAAAGTAGGGTGTGAACTCTGTGTCAACCAATCAGGTGGGGAAGAAAGTAGGGCATGAACTCTGTGTCAGCTAATCAGCTAGAGGGATTAAAACAGGGTGTGTGCTTCTGTACAGAGTGTGTTCTTAATGTGATTACAGTTATGTTACCTGAGAAGATAAAAATCTTTTCAAGATGTGTAGGTTATAGCCAGAAAGCATTAGAGTAGATATATGTGATCAAAGAGTAGCCAGACAAGTTTAAACATAGTCACATCTGTCATTAGTCACTTATATTCAGAGGTTAGTGGAAGTGGTCACAAGAGGCCACAAAGTGCTCCAGGGAAGTTCTCAAGTGAAAGGCTAACACTATGGGTAGCAGGTTTTGTAGTATGAGAGGGTAAGGTGACCCTCTCTGGTTACTACAGAGTTACAGCTACAGCTGAAGAGTCTGATAATATCATGGGCTGTGAGCGAACTTAAAATAGCCCTCAGGAAACTGTATCAGAAGGTTGTACTGCTAGCAAACATCATCCATAGGATTGGTGTTGAGAGGAGATCTTGTGGTTGTACTATTAAAGACCCTCTTGAATTCACCAGGCACTCAAGTAATTCACAATACGGGACATGAATTTTAGGCCTTATGCCACGTTCCTGGATTTTCAGCTCTCAGGCCTTCAGTTCAGTGAGAGCCTGGACTCGGACTTGGTCTTTCTTGTAAATCCTTATTGGTTTGTAATAGTCATAGAAGTTATGCCTCACACACAACAATGCTTAGTTTGCAGTTGGATACGTCTTCCATAGCTTTTTCTGTTGTTTTAATGAAATTTTATATATATATATGTAAATATATATATATATATATATGTATATATATATAATTTCATTAAAAATATATATATAACTTTTCACCCTGCTTTTTGGCTTTGTATATATTTTAAAATTGCTTATGAGTTTTGGGTTTTGGGGCTACAGCTTATGGTGTAGTACTTACTCCTGGCTCTGTGTTCATGGAGTTGGTATATTTTTTAAAGCATATTGGGAGGATACACATGACAAATTGAGGCTCGCTGCATACACTATCATTTATTAAGCAGATAATAACAACTGAATGAGCAAGAGAAGGATTTACCCAGGATTTCTTTTATTTAAAAGTCTTCCTATACATCTAGAATCCTATAAATAACATGACTATCAAGGAAAAAAAGCAGGATTGAGTATATATGGCGGGGACCAAGGTGGAGGGAGAAAATATAAATTTATTCCAGTAAAACTTGTCCTTACTTTTAGCCTTTTTCTCGCTTCTATTTCTGAACTTGAATCTGAAGGTTCATCATTTTCATAATAAAGAGACCTTTTAGGCACTTTATTTGGATACATATTAAAATTCTCTCAATAGTAGTGGTCCTTTAAAAAAATTAAAATGTGAGAATAAGATTCACATCAGTGATTAAGCTGCAGTGATTTGTTACAGATCTCATATAAAATGCACGTAGCAATTTTTATATATTTGATACACAAAAGGTGCTCAAATATCATTTCCATTTAAGCCTCTTTGATTAATTCTTAATGAGTTTCCTTTCTAAAAAGTCCCCATATCTCCTTTGTGCCAGCTAAAGTTATTTTACCAAGTAGCTGGTTTCGATTTTTGTTTTGCCATTTTTCCTGTTCCATTTCCTCACTCTGGGAGGTTATAAACCATGCTGTGTTCATAAGTAAATAAAAAAAATATCCCTCAGACTCCCCAACAAAGAATAATTTTTGGCAAACATACCGCACTTACAGGAAGTGTCAGAATTTCAAAGCCTCCCCAAGGAGTCCAGCAAACATATCTGAGGAAAGGTAACGAGTGATTATGAGTCCTTTTCAAGTCAGCTAGATGGTTCTGTAGAGTCAGGCTGTGTAAAGAGTCACTTGCTTATCCGACAAGACCTTCAGCAACAGCAAGGGAAAAAGATCCACACAAAGAATAAGGTATTGGCACCAAAGGGGAAAGTTTACTTGAGAGTTGTGAATTATTTTTAAAACTTTATTATAATAGGGATATAAAAACTCTTCTGATTATGTCCAAGCCATAAAATAGCGGTTAATAGGTTTATATTGAAGAAAACAATTATCAGTACATTAGCAGTATTTTATATTTTAATATGGGGACTAAAAATGCTGTGAACTATATGATTCAGTACTTGCTAGTGTTAGCATTCTAATTTTTAAATTGTTGCTAATTATATGACTTTGATCCAATTACTTCCAGTTTTTTCTGAGTTAAGTAAACCAATTCAATAGATTAATTATTACCCACTTTTCATAAAAATACCCCAATGAGTAATTGCTCTGCTGCTGTTGCAATCACCACTAGAAATCATTAACTATTACTACATTTATCATTAAATGTTTGTTTTCAAACAACGTACATTTTTAGAATATTCCAATGCTTGCCAAAGCAAAGCAACTAAAATGAAAACAAGGAAGCAGAAAAAATGAAATATTATAGGCATGATGATGAAAAGTGAAAAAAAATATCATGTAAGCAAATGTGGTATTTAAAATATGAGAAATTCTTACTCATAAAATAGAAGAAAATAATCTAGAATAGTATTCTACTATTATTATGAATACAAGAATAACTGTATATTTATCAGATATTTAATAAAAATGCAACGTTTGGGACATTAATATGGGGAGGTGTGTAAAGAAGTTAACGAAACAAAAATATTAGCATCTCATAATTTAAATTTCAGTAAGGGATGACAGAAAATAAACATCTCCTCCTCTCCCCTTCCATTCCAGTGCTCAGAAGGTGATTCACATAAATGAACTAAATAATGCAAGAGTAAAAGGTTTGTGTAAATAGGTAAAGGGTATTGCAGTTTCAAAGAAGAGTGCCAGAGAAAGGAACAATGAGAAAGTAGGAGCAAAGATCTAACGGAGATATATCTTGACTCTACTGGATAACCTATAAGAGGGTATTGAAGGCAGAGGAAGAAACCAATATATAGCTCTGAAGTAGGAATTTGCTGCTGTTGTTGAGGAAACTTGAAGGAAATCAGAATTGAGTGAACAGATTTTGTTCCAATGATTTGAAGTTAAAGAGCTAATGAAGGAAGACAGTTCATTTGGTGAAAGAACCTTATAGATTGAGGGTTTTGACTTTTCTTTCAGAGAGAGATGAGAAAATTATTCCTACTTACATACTGAGAACAGATTAAGAGGGGAAAGTAGGGTGAAAAAAGAGGGAAGTAGAAAGCGATCGGACTCTTGAAATATTTTGATGACCCAAACTTCTATTGAATATGGAATATAAGAGAAAAATAATTTATGTTCATAGAATTTAACTGATAGGATAGTAACTGGTAGGGTGATTATCAGCGAAAAAATCATATAAATGTCAAATACATAAATATGCATATAATGTTATAAACTGTCAAAAATATTTACAAGTATAATTTAGTACAAGATAGGAACACAGGTATGCTTTTAACATCTTTCTAATTCCAACCCAATTTTGTTGGTAATTTTTTTTATAGAACTAGAGTATTTTTTATGTATATTCTTAAAAAGTGGATTTTAGTCATTTAGGATTCATATCAGAACCACATAAATATACTCTTTCATGGTAGAAATAACATGCAGTTTATTATTATACCTTTGAAAATAACTTTCTTTTTTTTGTTGCTGAGGATTTGGAACACTAGGGAATACCCTTTTTTTTTGGCTGATGAAAATTCAGAATATTACAAAATCTTTTGAAGTAATTTTGAAAATAAAAAAGTAGATTCTTATAAATCAAAACTTGCTTTTATACAACTCAGCAGTCATATTACTGAGTATTTACCCTAAGAGGAGAGAATACATCTCTGTGAAAATCAGCAAATGTATTTTTATGGCCAGTTTATTCATAATTGAAAAACTTGGAAGCCACCACGATGTCCTTTTGAAAAATAAAAGTAAAAATAAATTATTGTAAATTCATACAATGGAAAATTCAGTGTTAATTGGAAAGGAGGCATAGACTATTAAAATTCATGGAGGAAACTAAGGTGCATATTTCTAAATGAAAAGAAATGAATTAGAAAAGAATAAATGCCGTATGGTACACATAGTCAGAACAGTCAGTAGTGCTGAACAGCAGACATTTTAATGTTGGTAGAGAAGAAAGAAATAAGTAATAGTATCCTGGAGAAGTATGAAGTCAAACGAACTTACTCTCTGTGATTCTCCACAGATGGATACCAGTCAAATACTTTTAAAAGCCCACAGAGACACTGACACTCTTGCATGTAAAAAAAGAAAAGCTGTCGACATTGAGGGTAATGATGTATCCCAAATAATAGTATAGTTTTGTCATTTGTAACCAATAACCACTTGGTACTATCACCATAATATCACTATATTATATATATATATATATATACATATATATATATATATATATATATTAGGAGGATTTATATGAGTGATGTCAGGGAGGTAGTGGAAATTTCCATCTTTCATGAGTTCAGTGTTGATTTCCACCTGAATCTGCATTTTTTCTTGTTTTCGTGGTGCTGGTGAAGAAACCCAGGGTTTCAAATAGGCAAGACAGCATTCTATAAAATGCAAACATTCTACTCCTGAGCATATTCTTGGCCATCTCAAACTGTCCTACAAAGTTATTTAAAAAAGCAGGGCTGGAGTGATATTACAGTGAGTGGGACATTTGCCTTGCATGTGACTGACCTCTGTTCGATCCCCAGCAACCCTATGGTTCCCTAAGCATTACCAGGAGTAATTCCTGAGTGCAGAGCCCTTGAGCATCACTGGGTGTGACCCCAAAACCACCCCTGCAAAATTACAAACATTAAAATGATATTATTTAATAGAGTGGCTCTCCCCATCCTCGGCTAATCATGAGGTATCCAGGAGGGTGGACGGGTTCAGGCCATGGCCCGCCACCCCAATAGAGCCCTATAAGAAGCCAGAGGAACCCCCTGTACCATGATGGCAGCCATTTTCAACATCTGTACTTCACAGGTCATCAGAGCTCCACCTTTGAGAAGCCAATCTCAAGCCAAGCTCCTCAGAACCCCACCCTAGAGAGAAGCCTATTTTCCAGACACAGATGGAACTGCTACTGGCTCTCTCCATTGTGCATGGCTGCTTCGTGGCCGTGCAGTATATCAGTAAATGCAAAAACTCAGAACACCTGCACAACAGCCTGGCAAGCTACCTGTGTCATATTTTATATGCCAAAAACAGTAATAATAATATATTCATTCCCATGACCTGAAGGGATGGTTTGAACCTCTTCATGTTCGGGAACAAGCAGAGGCCCTTGGGCTATACTAGCATGCAAAGGGACAAATGGAAATGTTACTGGTGCCCACTCAAGAAAATCAATGATCAACGGGAAGACAAGTGATACAAGTGATTTAATAGAGATTGTATATGGCCTGTGCAACCCAAAATAATGTTTTTAATTACCCTTTAAGGAAGTATTTGCTCAGTTCTGGTATAACACCACACTGAGATTCTTTATTCAATCTCAACAAGTTAATATTTACTCTTTTATTTGAATTTTAAAAATATTTATTTTAGGTAACATAGTTATAAGTCTGTTAATCTTTTCAATTTTTCTGTGAATATAGTTTAAAAAAACTTAATTAAGGGGCTGGAGCGATAGCCTAGAGGGTAGGGGCGTTTGCCTTGCACGCAGCCGGCCCCGTGCCGGCCCAGGTTCGATCCTCGGCATCCCATATGGTCCCCTGAGCACCGCCAGGAGTAATTCCTGAGTGCAGAGCCAGGAGTAACCCCTGAGCATTGCCGAGTGTGACCCAAAAAAAAAAAATAAATAAATAAATAAAAACTTAATTAATTACTGATAGTCAAAGCAGGTCCTCAAAATCCTGGCTAGATCAGATAGCCATAAAATTGACCCACAAGTACAAATATTAACATATTTCCTTTACAAAAAGGTAGAAATTTGAGATATAGAGAGGTGAGGTAGAGGGGCATGGAGTTTGGAGAATGCCTGATTTAAGAGCTTCATGTCTTAAGTATAGCTATTTAGATAAGAGTACCACTACCCGATAAAATATTGAGTCATTACAGAAAATATCTTCTAACCTACTTTATATGGGAACCTCAGCTCCCATACTGTCGGGGTCCCACAGGGTCCCCTCTTGGATTACTGTAATTCAACTCCATATGACTGTCTTGGCATCAGAAATTTGGTAAGAGAAATAGGGAACATACTTTTCCATTTTATGTAGAGTACATCAAGTAGCTCACATAGCTTATATAACTTGTAATCAATACATTTCACAGTACAATCCATTGTCTTGATACGCTGCTGGGCACCCCAGCAAAATCTGGGAACAGGGTCTAGGGTCTAGGGGACCCTGCTAGGAGGAGGTCTAGGGAACCTCCTTCTGCCCCAGGGGACCAGTGGACCGGAGAAAGAAACAAGAATCCAGCAAAGTTTCACAAGGCTTTACTCCACTTGTTGTGGGTATACAAATCAGAAATGGGAAAATCCGGGACTTAGGATTCCCAGCTGGACCCGGCCATCATAGGCCAAGATGGCTGCCACCACGTATTAAAGCCCAACAGGGAAGAAAACAGGAGGATAGGAGAGAAAAGGGAAGCCAAAATTCAAAAAAAGACCCTTCTCCTTTTCCTAGCTTATTTATTTATTTATTTGTTTGTTTATCTACTTATTTATTTATTCATCCATCCATCTATTTATTTATTGATTCATTCATTCATTCTTTTTATTTATTTATTTTTGCTTTTTTTGGTTCACACCCGGCAATGCTCAGGGATTTCTCCTGGCAATGTACTCAGGAATTATTCCTGCAGTGCTCAGGGGACCACATGGGATGGCGGGATCGAACCCTGGC
Organism: Cryptotis parvus; assembly: GCA_021461705.1. Taxonomy (NCBI): domain Eukaryota; kingdom Metazoa; phylum Chordata; class Mammalia; order Eulipotyphla; family Soricidae; genus Cryptotis; species Cryptotis parvus. The sequence continues at coordinate 10,487 of JAJIBD010006949.1, read as the reverse complement.
TGGCACAGGCCAGCCGCAATGCAAATGCCCTACCAGATGGATTATCGCTCCGGCCCTTCTTTTATAAACAGAAGCCCGCCAAAACCTTCCAGCCCATGATGGATGGACTGGGCTATCTACAGATGAAGCCAGGCAAATGATTCTGTTGAAATGTAGATCCGTGGGTGAGCCTTTTGCCTCAAACTTCACAAAAGTCAGATTCCCTGAGGCAAAATCTCCCTAGCTGAGTGAGGAGAAGCTGCATCTCTGAACCAGAAAGCAGTTCAGGATGTAATTTGTAGGAGATGGCATTAATACTTTTTTACCATGAATATATAGCCAGCTGATCCCAGACTCTGGGTCCCACTAAGGTCCCAAAATCCATCAGAATAATTCTCTTTGGCATTACCTTTAGAATTAGAGATTCGTCAGTTTGCCTGGAGGTGCACTGGCATGTCTCTTTGAACTAGGACAATTGATTACATTATGGTTGATTCAACGTGGCCAAGTACTCTTGGAATATCTACATGTATGTCCCACACAGGGACCTGTGGAGACAGGAGGTATTGAACTGAGGTAAGCAAGATTCATGATAAAAAATATTTTGCTGTATAAAATTATGAAATCAATCCAATTCTGCCCAAGCTCCCATTGTGTCTGCTCTGGAGATTCCTTAAAGGCAGGGTTAGCTGTTCACATAAGCTAAGTGTAGCTGGAGGCTAAGGGCTCAGTAGGGTGTGTCACCCAACAATCCATCACTGTATCACTGTATCACTGTCTTCCCGTTCATCATCGATTTGCTCAAGCGGGCACCAGTAACATCTCCATATGACCTGTCTCATGCAAGTAGAGCCCAAGGGCACCTGCTTGCTCCAGGAACATAAAGAGCCTCAAACCATTCCATCAGGTCACGGGAATGAGGTCTATAATTGTTATTATATAGACCAACAATCCATAATAAAAAAAAATAACATAGTGAAGTCCTTCAGGACTTGTGTTTTGTTTTATTTGGCTTTGTGTCAAGTCCAGTCAAGTACATGGAACATGGGTGCTGAAGGGAATGAAGCAGCACCCTGTGAATGTAGATGAGGAGTACGGATGGGTCCTGCCCTCCACGTGCAGGGCTGTGTTCTGCTTGGTGAACATCCCTTCATCGCTTTGTCCTTTTCCGCACCTTTTAAGTTCTTGCTCAGTAAGCTTTCCCTGGTTTCATTTCACACCCCCTTCTGAGTTTAGACAGCAAATATCACCATTTCCCAGGGATGGAAATGTATAATAGTTGAGAGAGGAAAAAGAGAGGGCTGCTTAGCCTGGCAGCCAGTCCCGCAGCTCCTGATCTGACTGGCCTTTACTGAAGGTTTCTGTGAGGGTAAATGTTGTGGTCCTCAAAACTCACTTCTCAAAATGTCTAGCAGGTGGATTACTGCCAACAAGTAGTATATTTTTTATTCCTTTCATTTTTTTCCTCTTTCTGATTCTGATATGCTTCCAAACCTCCAACACACCACAGTGTAAAATTTCTGGAGCAAGTTTTACAGTAATCATTTCAAGGCATTTTATTAAGACTCTTTACAGGCTACTGGTTTCGGAGCCTTTATTTAAACAATTATTTTTTGAGCTTCAATAACTTTCTAGTCTTTTGAGGTGGAACAAGGAATTTAGGGATAAATAAGACACAGCTAGTGGCTGTAGGTAGTTCACAGGAAATGTGTGGGTGTCCTGTAGGCAGACAGGCAGGAAAGGGCCCGAATGGCAGTGGGATTTCTAAGGAGTAGAGAAACTGCCTAGCTCAAAGGCCATTAGGACTTGAGTACAGGAACTAAGAGCCAATAAGGCTTTTAACTTGCCAGCCCACCAATAACACCCTGAGAATGCTGAAACATCCTCTGAGAGAAGTGCCAATAGGAACAAAGGACTGGAAAGGATTTTGGAAGAAGACCATCCACCACTCCCAGTACTACCACCTGGACAACACCATAGCAATGTATTATGACCTAGGTAGAAGGTCCTCATGGAGGCAGCTTGAGAAACTCTATAAAAGCCACCTTGAACAAAGGAAGTGTGCACACATGTTGCCGAACCCATGCTGCTTTGCCCACATGGCTGAACACATGTGGGACCTGAGCATATGTGGAGTCTGTATCTCCACTCTTGACATGTATACTCTCTCTCTCTCTCTCTCACACACACACACACACACACATTTTCTCCTTCTTCTTCCTATAAGCCTTCAAATAAAATCCATTTTTACTTCACTGCTTCTCTACTCATGACATTCTTATTCTGAGAGGTAAAGACAAGAACCTGTAAGGCCAGGGTAAGGCCTAGTGTTCCCAGCATGTCCCAGGAGAGCAGAGACAGATCAGAAGAAACTGACTGTCTCTCTCCTCTCTGCCTCACATAAGCCACCGCCGACATCAGGAGGCAAGAGAAAAGAAGTGTGACCACAATCAAGTAAGTCCAAGGCCATGGTCACCACTACTGGGAGGAAGAAGTCATGAGTCTGATCTTCATGGAAGAAAACAGATTTGAGTGGTTCTAAAGAGAACTTGTCATTTGCTTTGCCTATGCTGGGTACATGTGACAGGAAATTCTTGTTGATTAGACTCTCCTTTGCAATTGGGAGATAAAACATTTTTAAAAAATTAGTTATATTCATTTCTCTTTGTGCAGGTTGAATTTAAAAAGAAAACTAGAAAGGAAATATGAATCCTCATATTCAGATTATGCTTTCTGTAACACTATTTTTATGTTTAAAGTGTTAAAAATGGATGCTAGGAAAAACATGTATGTGGTTTTGTAGACAGTGGCTTGAACTAGAATAAATGTCCTCCAAAAGCTTTCTGAATATCCCAGATAATTATAATAGCATAAAAACTATGCATTTCTCTTCTGAGATACTTAAAAAGTATGTCAAAGAGACAAAGTGATACTACAGTGTGTCAGGTATTTGTCTTGCACTCGGTCAACCTAAATTTGACCCCAAGCACTCTCCTATAGTCCCATGAGTCCCACCAGAAATGATTCCCTGAATGCAACTCCAGGAATCAGCCCTGAGCACTGCTGTGCATGGTCCCCAAATAAAGCAAACAAGTATGTCAAATAATTGCCACAGCTGGTAAACTGATTCAAAGCAGAGCGGAGGAGAGCAGAGCTGCATGGGAGAGCAGAGTGAGCCTTATAGCACAATAAATATTATTGGTGAAAAGCGGATCAAAGGATATGCAAAGGTTGACAACTGCCTGTTGACAGAAACACAGGGTTTCCTGGCAGGCTGTCTCCCCAAGAAGATAAAATGCCAGCTTCCCTAGCGGCACTGTCTCCCACGAAGCAGGACCACAGACCCTGCTATCTTGGGTCATTTCCCTGCATCGCATATCCTTGTTGACAGAACCGAGTCAAAGATGGAGTCTAGTGGATGCTGCTTGGGATGCAGAAGAACACAGGCTTTTCCTATATTCTGGCTCTCTAAAAGCAGAACCAGGTAAGATTTTGCCATTTTGGGCTAATCAGGAAGGTTAAATTTGTAACCTGTTACATTGCCTCTGTTTCAAACACTTAGGAAGAGGCACCCACCACCTGCTTGTCCCATTTTAAGGCCTGCTTCCTTTATGCTAATCATGTGGAATGCTTTTGACTGTAAAGTTATGTACCCTTGACTCTAGCTTGTGTTGTTGTTTGATGCTGTTGGGTGTTTAAGAAGTTGGGGGGTCTGTGTGAAAACTGTTAGCTGCTGAAATAAGAGCTCTGGCCCTCTGGATCAGATACTATGATTAATAAATACAAATTTGTCCTGCAAGATGTAAATGTCATTCCCAATATTCTCCCTTCTGAAATCTGACATGCTATTTTGTCAGTAAAGACGCAAACAGTACCTGATCCAGACAAAATCAGACCCAAACAACTGAAGAATCTGCCATCAGTACTCATCAATGCACTGGCTCGGCTCTTCAAACACTACCTGTCTAAATGCAAGGTGTCCTCCCAATGGAAAACCAGGACAGTTCTACTGTTCAGGAAGGGAGATATCCACAATATTGACAACTATTGCCCTATCTGCCTGTTGTTTGTCATCTACAAGCTCTTCACTCGAGACATCCTGAACAGGATTGGCAGAACATTAGATGAAGGACAACCATGCGAGCAAGCTGGCTTCAGAAAAGGATTCAGCACAATTGACCTTATCCACACGGTAACCAAGCTAAACTGAGGTTTGTAGGGAGTTCAAGATGCCGCTCTGTGAAATGTTCATTGATTTAAAGAGAGCCTTTGATTTTGTGAAGACTGAAGCAGTCATGAAAGCCCTAGCCAAATAGGGCACTCAAACCCAATACATCAAGATCCTTCATGAGCTGTATTACGGATTCACCATGTTTGTTTTTCATGAACATTGTTTTGTTGAGATTCAGCTGTAGACCTACCTTTCCACATTCACGGTCAAAGTCAGCCAGGGTTTGTTCGGCTTGGCTAATGTTTAGTGTTATTAGAGCAATGTCATCAGCGAAGCGCAAGTGGTGTAGTTGCTGATTGTCTATCTTCACTCCCATTCCTTCCTATTCTATTTGTCGCATGATGTTCACTTCCTTGGAGAATTGATGTCAAAAGAGGGCTTTGTCAGGGTGATACCATTTCACCGAAACTCTTCAGCACCACCCTTGCTGATGACATCGTTCTAATAACACCAAAACGAACTAGTTCCAGATGACCCATTCACTCTCAACTGAACATCTCTGAATGCAGCAGTTATGTGCACCTAGTCGAGAAGTTAACATGTTGAATAACCTAAAGCCTGAGCTGCGCAGGGAGGAAGATAGCAGCATGCAAGACCTTCAAGAATGTCAAAGAAATAGCTGAAAGGAAAATGAACCTCCGACTCCAAGCACATCTCTTTGACTCCACCATTCTCCCTGCATTAACCTAAGCCTCAGAAACCTGGTCTTTACAAAAGCAGGATGAGAACGCTATTTGAGTCTCCCAAAGAGGAATAGAAAGGGCTATGCTTTGAATTTCACACCTCACTCAGGTGAGAGAAGGAATCCAGAGTTCTGACCTCAGTCGACCATTGAGAGTCATGGACGCTGTCTCATTTGCTAAGGCATCAAAAAATCAGATAGTCTGGACATGTAATGCCACTTGGAAATGACCACTGGGCTAGAGCCATTATGACTGGATTCCACAGAATGTCAAAAGATCACATGGCCACCCACCTACAAAATGGTCAGATTTCTTCATCAAGACCCTGAAGGAAGAGTTTGAGGCTCTACATATTCTTGGAGCAAGCAGATGCCATTGGGCTACACTGGCACGTGACAGGGATAAATGGAAATGTTACTGGCACCCGCTTGAGCAAATTGACAAATAACAGGATGTCAAGTGATCAAGTGATATTTGTCCCACTCTCGAAGTCTTATCTCTGTGTCTCCAATGATAGAGATCTCTCGTTACAATTATATATCAGTCCTGGATGATCTACACAGCCTAGTCCTGTCATGACCTGTCATATAAAAACTATGTCCAAGTCACACCATGGAAAAAACACATGGCACAAGAAATTTCGCAATATCAATTACGTACCCCAAAGAGACTTTCTAGCTGCAAAGTGGAGTAACTGCACTAAACCGTTTGTCTATCTCTATTATTTTAGGATTGATCTCAGTGTATTCAGAGAGAGTGGTGTAGTTTTTTATCTCTGTCTCTTAGGCACTAGGCCACAGTGATATAAAGCTCTGGAAACAGTTTTATTAAGTTTCTATTGCTGATCGTTCCTGCATATGTTTCCTTAGGTGTTCCATTCAGTCAATCTGTGACTTAGTAGGAGAGGAACAGATACAGAATGATTGTACTCATTTGTGGGCTATGAAAAATCATAATGTGAAACCAATATCCATGGATACTAGAAACAAGAGCCAGGAGGTTGGAAGCCTGCTTCAACCACTTGGGGAAAAAGACTTTGGGACAGGGAAGAGACCACTATGACAAAGAGAGTAACTGATCACTCAGGGTAAGAACTGTGTGATGAAGGTAGGTAAAAGAACAAACATGATAACCTCTTCTATCTTTATTCCTAACCATAATGCCCAACGGAAGGTGGGGGTTGGGGGGGGGGAGAAAGAAGGCAAGTGGGACAGGCTGAAGTGTAGGGGGATGGGGCGTGGCAGCAGGATAAAGGGGCACATTGGCAGTCAGAAATTGCAGGATGGATGTTGGAACATTATGGGTTTGAAACCCAATTATGATCAGTCTTCTAACTCTATCACACAGTGATTCAATAAAAAAATTAAAAGTCTTCAGTACATCTTTTAAAAAATTTTTGATCAGGTCTGCCTTTTGACAAATTTGCTAGCAGTTTTAGTGAGCATTGTCATTTAGCAATCATCAAGTTTAAGGATTCTAATGTGTTTATGTTTCATAAACACATTGGCCTGCCACCCCAGCAGAGCCTCTCAACAAGCCAGACCACCCTCCCCTACTCCATGGGGCCAGCGATTTCCACATCGGGACTTCCCTCGGCCACAACTCCACCCAGCAGACCAGACTATCACAGCCTGGTTCCCACGGCTGCTAGTGAATGCGCCGGTTCATCAGTATGCCACCCGCTACGGCAAGCCTGGCAAGCTGCTCCTGTAGTATTTGATATGCCAAATACCAGTAACATTTATATTAGGTCATTCCTGTGACCTAATATAATGGTTTGAGGCTCTCTATGTTTCTGGAGCAAGCGGATGCCTTTGGGTTCTACTAGCATAAGATAGGACATATGGAGATATTACTGGTGCCCGCTCTAGCAAATAGATGATTAATGGGAAGATAGTGATAGTGATAGTGTTACGTTTCATCCAAAAGCTGCTCCAAAATATTAGAAGAAAACAACAACCATAAAATACCAAAGGAAAAAATAAGTGACTCGTTTCCTCCACTCTAGACTAGGCCTAATAATAGTAATTCCTTTAAATTGTTCTAATAACTAAATCAGGCAATTTATCAAGTGGTTAATTAGTAGCTGCCAAAATTAGTGACCCCCAAAATATTAACCTTCATGATTGTGTCAGTTTAGACTACATTGTCATCATGTACATTTTTCTAACTTGTTTTGCTTCCTGTAAATGATTGCTTAGCAGAGAAATAAGTGAGAGCCTTATGTTCATATAGGGTCTAGGAATCATTCCAGCATTTTTTCTTGAGTCCATAATTGTAATGATAAACTAGTCTGTATCTGAATAGTTTCCTTAATAGTAAACTTAATAAGTGTCTGTGATAATCTTTAGTGGGGCCGAAAAGTTTGGTGGGCTGGTGATTTTTAGGGTTTATTTTAATATTCCCATTGATAGTCATTTATTTCTTGATTTTTTTTATCTACTACTAGTGATAATTTCCAGAACAAAATTCTAACTCACATAGAGGTGTTTTATTTATAAATAGATTATAATGCTGTTGTGCTCAAGTTGAAAAGGTAAGCAGTCATCGAAAGCCACTTAATTTTTATCAAGAACAACCTACTGAGAACCCCACAGTTATCCAGACAACAAAGACATCTGCTTTCCCACCCCCAAGTTCCCACCTTGTAGTTTTGCTTTTTTTTCCCAAGGGACATTATGGTATACAGTCTTTGGATGTACTTTTCGAACGTGGCATTCACACTATAGAAAACACAAATTCTCTCTTAACTATAGCACAATTTGTGAGGCTTCAGACTCCAGAGAAGCTTTAAAAAACATAAATACAAAAAGAAGCAGCATGTTCTTTAATGAGTATACTGCTAGCAGGAGAAAGGAAATAAAGAAAGTGTTAAAATTATTTGTTACCTGTGACTGGCCAGGGATGTTTCAGGGAAATGTGAGTTGTTCTTAATTTATAATCAACACATATACTGAGCAAATATGTATAAATATACCCTAAAATTCATGGGAGGAAATGGAATCTTCTCACTTGTGTCCTAACCTCACTGTTCTCTTGGTCTCTGGCGTACTCTCTCACCCTTCACAGAAGTTCCTTGTGTTAGGGCTCACGTTGGAATTCCTTGTGTTAGGGCTCACGTTGGAAGGGGCTTTTCTCAATATTTTCCTTTAGTATTTTTTTATTAGGGCTTGGATTAGGGTACACAGTGTTACTCAGGGCTTACTCCTGCTCTGTGCTTAGGAATCACTCCCTGTGGGGATGAGGAGACCATATGGAGTGCCTTGGATCAAATTCAGGGTAGCCATGTACAAGGCAAATGTACATGACTATTTGCTATAGTATTGCTCCAGCCCCAGCTCTTTCAGCGGATTGTTGATATTGTTTCAGTGGGAGGCTGTGAACCTGAATACCTTATCATCTTTTCAGATATCTCTGAGGTCCAGCAGAGGCCAAGACCACCAAACTTGTATCTATCACAGTAGCATATGACATATATTTTATTATTCATAAAGAACAACTTTATTTCTGAGGCTGTCTCATTGTTTCTTTATTTGAGAGTCAATCAGGGGAAATTCTTTTTTCCAAGCCCAGTTAGCCAGCACTCCTATGTTTTCAGAAATCAGCGATAACTGTAGGGCTTCATTCCTCAGATAGACACCCGCATGGTTCAACATTCAACCCAAGTAGACCGAATATAGGGATGTCTCTGGAGGTTTGAGGTTAAAATATCAGGTGTACTGGAGGGTAGAGAGAGAGAGAGAAAAAAGATTGTCAGTAATAAGGTTTTATCTTAATGTTGTCAAGTGACTTCTGGAGTTATCGCGAGGCACATTTGTGAGTATTTGCCTCAGCGACAGAGAGTCTGCTTTACACAATCATTTTGTGTCAGAATAGACTATTTGAAAGTGTCCTCAATGGGGCTGTCTCCTGTCGGGAATATGTTCTTAGCGGTGGTGATAAGGGAAGCAGCAGACATGTCATGACATTGGTTCCCCGGGATAAGAGTAGATCAGGGCTTTCTGAGGAAAGGGCAGAATTACTCCAAGGCATTGCCAGAGGACAAGCAGACGATCAGCTTAAGCTGCTTCCTACTCAGGAAATTGGGAAAATTGCAGCTTCTATACTGCTGATTGCTTCCCTCAGTCTTCCTTCTGCAGGTCCACGGTTAGGGCAGAGTTTTTCTCCACCAATAATTGAAGAATGACTTTGTCGATGTGTACAGAGAATTGGGGTGAGAAGGAATGAATTCACGTGTTAGAAACTCCTCTATCGCCCCTTCCACCACCAAGAGCATGCAGTTTGTTTTTATGTAGGAATAGTATGAATATTTAAGTGACTGATATTGAGGTGCTTGCCATTAAACAGAATACCTTTTTAGAACACCAACAAATCATTGATGAAAAATCTTATGTGCTCACAAATTTTATTCATCAGTATCACATACCTGAATAAAGCACATTAAATAACTGTTGTGTGTGTGTGTTTGTATGTGTGAGAGAGAGATAGAGAGACAGAGAGACAGAGGAAGAGAGAGAGAGAGGGAGAGAGAGGGGAGAGAGAGGGAGTGGGAGGGAGGGAGCCAAGCACAATTATGTGCTAGATTTATTTGTGGGTTATTTATAGAACAAACAATTATCAGCACAAATACCAGGAAAATGATTGGATGAGCTATAGGAATATGTTTATATTGTAATGAAAACTATATACTTTTGAATAAGAAAATTGCAAATATGGTTGTATTTCCTTTTATTTAAAGATTAAAATATCCTTTATAAAAGTAGAAAAGAAAATGCTGGAATCATTTGGATTCAGTAGACATCACCAACTCTTCTTTTATTTTTTTAAAGTGTTCTGACTTTGGCAGATTCCAAGAAGCAGTTTGCAAAGCACTTTCTCTTAATATTTAAATTCCCTTTGAGGTTTAAGAGAAATTTAATCCACATGTTTCTAATTCATTTGCACTCAACTCATAAAAAAAAAAGTTCTTCAATTTGATCTCATTGTGGTCCAGGGGCATTAAAAAGCTTTCAAATGAGGCTTCCCTCCTTGAATCAGAATCCAGATGTTGAGTTTTGTCAGCACTAAGCAAAATTTGAAACTCAGAAAAGTCTTGGTCATAAATGAGAAGGCACAGATGGTGTTGGAACTTAGGGGAAAAAAAATGCACAGATAATAGAAACTCTCTTAAGATACTAGGATCATTTTAAAGGATTTCATTCAACTGGTGGGTTAACATTGTGCGTATGAAGATGGCAATATCTACAGCTAAGAGAAGTTGAATGATGGGGCCAAACTGCAAGTGAGAAAAGATCCAGGAATAGACTCTCAGAGCCTTTCCTTTTACTAATCACGAGTAGTGATTAAAATAAATAAATAGTAGGAGGGTGAAAAGGATGGAACCAAATGCTAAAGCCATATGGTAACACCATCAGGACAGAAAAAAAAGGTTATTTTTCACATTTCAAAATTCCCTCATATTAGCCACAAAAAATGGGAAAGAAGGCACTGAACTGTACAATCCAAGGCAAAAAATGATCTCATTCTAAATAATTATATTCCTGCCATTTTCAACAGGTTAGCTTTTAAGCATTCAAATGCTTGATTTCAATTTT